>CP139508.1:171912802-171951543 GCA_021014915.2 Artemisia tridentata subsp. tridentata | reverse complement strand
GAACTTGATGCACTTCCTTGAATACCTAAGTACATGTTTACTAGTCATAAGTGACTCACATTAGCAATAATGTGTAGATATTCAAAGAAAGAAGGAAAGTATCCAATCGCCACTCACTCTCCACTGGTGAAGTAACACTTATAAATGTTGTCTAATCCAGTGGGACCTACGTGATTATATTACTGGTGATGAAACACATGTAATGTTGTCTAATCCAGTGGGAGCTGTAAGCTTTATTACCTTGCAAGTTGCCCATCTTATTTCCAGATTGTCTTGAAAATAATACATTACTTTTCACATGTTAAGCATCATAGTTTATATAAGAACCATTGCATAAATTCTATAAGATAACTTGTCGCGTTCCTGATGTTGCTTCCTGAAATATTATCTATAAAATTGTTATGCATAATTCATTATTAAAACGATAAAGTTCTACACATCTATATTTTGATTTTGACTAAAAATCGTATGTTTTCTTAGACATTGTCATATTGCTCATACAAACAAACGAGCGTAGTTTTGTCTGTATACTCTCAAGATGTTGTGTCGTGCACAAGTGGGAGAAATCTTAATTGTGTGCAAGGTACAACATATAACAATATGACTAATGGTTTTTCTTGACTGCAAGGTAAGAAACTAAGATTCTACTAGGACTTCTACACATAAAATGTATGTTGCCCTAATTAGAACAAATATCAAGATAACATGAAAAGCTACTTCAACATATTCACTGAATTGTTTAGTAAATATGATTATGTTCTCTTGTAAAGTTATAATCATGAAGTATGAAATTAACTTGAATTTACTATTGAGGCCAAGTGTCGGCGCTCGTAATTACTTTAGTTGAATATGTTTAGGTCTCTTGTAAAGACACAAACATCAATTCCGTTAATTGTTGAAAGACTTATAACGTAAAGTAAGACGTTAATTTGTTATGTCTTCTTGTTAAGACATGCACACTTACGACGTATAATATTAAATGTTTATGTTTTCTAGTCAAAACATACACATGAAGTAAAGTATGCAGTAGGCTAAAATTACTATTGATGTCATCTGGTTTGACTTGGTTGGCAGATATGTAAGCTAAAAAGTATAAGTTCATCTAATGAGTTGTGTGATAGTCTCACAACATCAGTCCTCATGGAATACCACAATTTTATGGTATGTCCATCATGGAAAATCAAACTCTATTGACATTGTTTGATCTTTGATGACTTAAACTGTTTTACCTCCAAAGCTATCAAGGTTAGAAAATTGGATGTGCCATGTGTACACTCAATATGGTTCCAACCTAGAAGGAATTTAAGACACCATTGAATTATGGCATGGGATGAATCTCATTATGTCTTGATTGAAGTTCTGAATTTGTTAACTACCTAAGAGTAAGTAATTAACAAACTAGAGTCAAGAACTAACGATGTATTTTGGATGTCCCACTTGAAAACAATTTATTGTTACTCAAGATGCTGAGTATCTAGAGATTAGTCTCTACTTACACAAGCAAGTGGGAGCACCCTTAGATCTTGAAGTTATTCAAGAGCAACCTTCTGAGTACACTTGCTAATGTCATACTAAGGTTGAACATGCATATGTTAAACCATAGATTGATATCTCTCATTCATAAATCCGCAAGGATGCCTCTTGCACCTGAATGATATAGTTTTTTTATATCAATGCTAAGGGATATAAGTTGGACGATCATAGTGAACCTGCTAACTACAGAAATGCATTATTAGATATTGTATCTGATGAATAGCTCAAAACTATGAATGTTAAGATGCAGTCCTTGAAAGACAATCACTCATGGAGCTTGATTGATCTCTTACCAATCAGTTAGACTGTGAGGTTAAGAATGAGTTTCTAGATGAGAAGACTCAAACGGACAAACTTGTACACACATTTAATGCACGCATAGTAAAAGGAGTTTACTCGTACTCAAGAAAATGACTATGACTAAATCTTCCTACCTACAAGCATTAAATGTATAAATATGATTAATTGTCATACCTGTTTTCATGTTAATGAAATATGACAATAGGATATCAAAACACTTTTCTTGTTGATTACCTTTGCGAGGACGATGAGTAATCAAAAGGGTTTATGAATCTATATAATCTTTATTTATGTATACAAGATAAAAGAATCCATGTGTGGATTAGATCATGCATCTAGGAGCTGAGATCTTAAGTTAATTATAAAATCATTAATTTGATTTTCATTAATAAGATTACTCCTAAGTACACTGAGAGCAAGTTAGAGCACTATATTTATTTTCTTAAATCTCATATGTCATTAACATATTAGAAGCAATATTCCATCTAAGCTAGACTTTAATCCTTAGCTTGGAATGAAGTTTCTCGTAAGGGATTTATAAAATAAGACATACAACCTTGTTATATATATATGTTTATTAGAATAAACATAAGCGGTTATTAAGTCTAAACACAATATGACACGTTATTGAGGGGAGTCTCAATGATCAATCTCACTTGATGAGATTGAACACATGAATGGAAATCTTAAGTTCGACTAAAGGATTCATTGTGAAAGTCGTATTATGCATCGGACTATATATATCATTTGCATGAATGCAAGATGAGTTGATAACAACAAATATCTAAGTGAAAGTCATTAGATAATTGTTAAACGAACATTATAATGGACCTACAAAGTACCAAATATATGTTCAAACATTTATGGATACTTGAGGAGCTCTGTTTTGCTTGCATACAGTGATTCTTACTTAACAGAGATGATGCTCAACCATAGTCATTGTAGGATGTCATCATGAATGATGAATTGCTGACTAGATGTGCTCGACTGAGAGCATTAATGTGTTATCTATACTACATATAATAGAGGGATGACTCTCTCTCTAAATTTTAAGACTTACAAGAAAAGAAGCCTAGTGTACAATGATGTAGTATTTTTGTTTCCGAAGGAAAACGCAAAGTATATATTTTCCCCGGGTCATGTCCCAACGAAGGTTGAATTCGAGTTCTCGTAACGGTGTCGAATAAGTGTGGTGAATGTGTGTAAAGAGAGTTATGATTGGTGATTTTATACTAAGAATAATGAAATAACAAACGGAAACAACTAATTAAACTAAAGAAACAATTAAGCTAAGCATGTAATATTAAAAATTAAAATCGAATTTAAAAACGAACGCGACAAAATTTAAAACGTAATTAAAAAGTGAAATGCTAAATTCTAAGCCCTAAAATTTTGAAAATAATTTTCCTATATTAAAAATGATAAAAGAAAATTTTTTGAAAAAAGAAAAATATTTTTTTTGACTTTTTAATAATTTTTAATGAATTAAAAACTAATTTAAACTATTTAAATGATTTAAAAATATTAAAACAACTTGGAAAAATCTGAAAATTTTTGAGTAATTCTAAAACTAAATTTCTAATCTATGAAAAATAAATTCAGAAAGCAATTCAGCTTAAATAAGCTGAACAGCCAGATAAGCTCTTTGCAAATAAGCTAAAAATAAGCTAAAGTTGACCAAAAATTATCAAAAGCTCAAAAACTGATCTCCTAACTATAATAAGCTCAAAACAATTGAAAATGATCAAATAAGCACAAGCTATAAGCAGATGGAACAGTAGCATAGTAATGGAAGAAGCAGTGATCAAACTAGCACTATACAGACCTTAAATAAGCTGCTAGATAAGCTCAAAACTCCAATCCCAGATAATGAACCTTTTGCTTACTATATAATCTACTTATAAACCAAAGTTGAAGGCCTAAGTTTAACTGGATAAGCTATAAATGGATCTAGATCAGCAGCTAAAAACCTGATGATCTGCACAAACTACTCTGTGACAGCAGAACTTGAAAAATGGCGCAAACAAGTGCAAAACTTAGCCCAGTCTTATCCAGCCTGTGGGAACTCACTTAAACCCTTAAAAACAACCTAGAAAAACCAAAATGGACTCAGAATAAGCTCAGCTTATTCTAAGCTTGTTTTAGGCAGTTTAAGTTTGAAAATTTGACTATCAACTAAGTAGCTTAAAATGGTCTTAAATCCTCAAAATACCTACTGATTATGGCTTATAATACCTCAACTCAGCTTAATCTAGTTCCTAGGAAGTGCACATCAACAGTAACAAGCTACTAACCCTCTAATCCAAACACTGTCTCAAATTCAGATTATGCAATTTTTTACTACACCAAATTGATTAAAGCTACAAACTAATATATTCTACTACTACCTAGATTACTTATAAGCTAAAAGACAGAAACTAAATTCAGATAAGCAACAGAAATAAGCTGAAATAAAGAAGACTAATAAGCTATAGAAAAGGACTTGAAACTTACAAGATGCCCTGCTATATTATGATTGATTCAGCCTCTAAAACTATAACCTAGGCTTAAAAAAAAGCCACTAATACCAACCCTGAACAGCTTATGATCACAGCTTAATCCACAACTAATTCAATAGTTGACTTTTTGTTGTTTGACTTTTTGAACTTTTGAAATTGAAACTGAATTTGAACAAAACTATTCTTGACAAAAGCAGCAAAAAGCTTATACAAGCTTATAAGAACAGAAATGAAGCTTAAAACAGATTTAAAGTAAATTCAAACAAAAAAAACTGAAATTTCATTAACCAAAAGATGAATTACAAGACTTAATTAAATTTAACAATGAAATTTAAATTGATTACACTAAAAACATTAAAGTAAAGTTGGTCTAAACTTCTCTAAATACATGAAAAATCGGACAAACATCAATGGAGGAGGAGGTCTTCTATTTATAGCCGTGGGTTGAACTTTCTAGGCTTGACATGCTGGCAATCGGTGTGCTCTTGAGCTCATATCCACCCTTAGATCAAATCCCAATATTCCATAGCCGTCTGATCATTCTTCATGAGGTGTCCCAGCCAATAAGAGGGTGCCATGTGTCACATTCGTGCATTCTCTGCTCCTCTGAAACTCCTGAAACCTTTTAGAAGTCCAATGATTGGACACAAATACCCTTAATTGCAGTGAAATTGTACGGTAAAAGTTCTAGGGTTCTTGGAACAGTAATTTTTCTGGGTTAGAATAGAATTGGGGCGCGGGTTGTTTTGTGTGTGAGTTTTTTTATATTTTTGTTTGACCGAAAAGTATTATAAGGGTTGACCGGGTTTTGTGATGGGTCGGGTCGTGGGTTAAGGGATTAGGATAGTGGTGTGGGCTGGTGGGTTGTGAATTGAAGTGGGTTGGGTTAGTTTGAAAGGTGGGTTTATTTAATTGAGATCCGGGTATATGTTGTGGATTTAAAGGTTTAACGATTAGAAATTTATAAGGGCTATTTGTGTACAATCTGAAAATTTAGGGACTGATCTTGTTAAAATGCCAAAGTTGATCTAAGGGTGATTTTTGTCATTTAGTGAAACTCTTAGGGCTAATTTTGACTTTTTGACCAAACATGTCTCTCTCGGCTTCGGTTCTGAGTCTTTTCCGTATCTCGTGCTCGTTTTCCCGGTTTTCCGTGTCTTTTGTCGATCTTCTCGATATCCGTCCCTGCATATATAAAAACACAAAAACACAATATCTTTTGGCATTTTGGTTAGTTTTTGGTCTTTTTGGGTCCGGTTTTGGTAAAGAAAAGGTATGTGAATAAGCACATACCAAAATCCCCCAGACTAAGCTATTGACGTATCCTCACGCAATGTTATAAAAACACGTTTTTAAAACCTAAAATTTCCAATCTCTTTTTACTAACTTTGAAAAGTAGCAAAATTTTCAAAAGAGATTAAGAAATCTTAAGTTCTAAAAACTCCCCGATTTTCCATTTTATTCTATTTTTGTATTTTTCTTATTATTCATGTGACGGCTTTTGTTGACAATCATTTTCTCACGATAACTTTTAGGGTCTTCGAGTAGGAAACACGACTCATAAAGAAGTGACCATACGGATAGAATTCGTCGTCCCTGACTTTTCACGAGTCCCCAAACTAAGCTTAAAAACGAAATTATTGTTATTTACAAGTTAGATTGCTGACACTACCCATGAAAGCTAATTGTGTAATTACTTCACGTTCCCAAATTCCTATTTTCCTCTATTTATTTTATTTTTGGTGAGAAATGAATTTCTTCAAATTCTCATTTCGATAATTTCTTATTCCGATAAAGATACCTAGTTTAGACGCTAAGTAGTTTCCAATCCTTCCCTCGAAAACCGTTGCATATAAAAATGAGGTCCACATCAAAGTCTATGATTTAACACGATTTTGAGGATATCCCTTTTATATACGACCGAAACAACTCATCTACGAGTCCAGAGACAGAAGCTTTTATTAGGATACCCCCGGAGTCGAAGTTTGGCATTATAACACTTTATCAACATATTCAAGCACATTAACGTATTTAATCCTTGGCCCTTTATAACAATCACAACATCGGTTGCGAGCCGGCAAGATGTGATAGTCTATTATGACCTTGGAATTTTTCCTCTGCCTTTATTAGAAGTCTACAACATCGGCTGCGAACCGGCAAGATGTAGAAAACTTTTTATGGCTTTGGATTATTATTATACATTATCATATTCATTAATTATTTGTGTTGCCAAACCCCAAGTCCTACGGCTTTTATAACAATCCCAACATCGGTTGCGAGCCGGCAAGATGGAATAGTCTATTACACCGTAACACTGACAGTACCTTGATGTGTACCCAACTTCCATAAGCAAGGATTCTCTAAGGAAGAAATAAAAACTAATCATCGCCAAAACCAAAATAGCTTTAATTATTCCTAGATTACTATTTTTGGGTGAAACAAGATTATGGGAACAAAAAGCCACAAGTAACTTTGATGAGCTCTAAAGAGATCCAACTACTCCACGTTTAGCAATCTAACTTATAAACAACTCTATCATTTCTCGTTCTTTGCTAATTTAAAATCTTAAATAATAAGATCCGCGAATGCTTAGCCTTATAATCAAGCCATGCATATATAAAGTCAATACGGGAACTTGCAAACTCTTAAAAAAAATTCGCATTTTATAGCTCCTTGTGTAAAAGACTAGCACGAGCTTTTAGATTATAAAAGGTTAAGGAAACAAGCTAGGGCTCAACACACCCGATCAAGTCAGAATTTTATTCCTACTCTCACCAGCGGAAAGTCAACAAAAATGTCAAAATTTATTATATTTTTGCACAAATTTTTTTTTTTTAATTTTTCTCATTTCTTGGATTTTTTCAATTTTGGAGGAAAAATGGGGTTGCATGAGTAAACGGAAAAAATGCAAGGCACAAATAAAATCGAAAGATCACCCCCCCTAGACTAAAACGAGACATTGTCCTCAATGTCTTAAAGGTAAGGGTTCTCCTACATAAACCTAAGGCCGTTTATTAATTATGCCAAAGATAGATGTAAAACGATAAGATTTAGGATATCGGATGAGCAACGAATGATGAAACTCGAGTGGAGAGAAGCAAACCACGAGCACGAGAGTCTTCATTATTCGGGCAAATCTTGGACATATCACAAGAAAAACCACGAAACACAAGATATGAAAGAGGGAGCCCTCCTCACGTCACTTATTAGAAAAGAGATAAGAAGATAGATGGATAAGCATGGGGTGCCTCCCACGAAGCGCTTGTTTTTGGTAACCGAGTCACGTGATCTTGACTCGACCCCGAATTTAATTGTCCTTGGGGGAGCAAGTGGAAAAGATAATCTCAATCGGACTTTCATTCAAGATGTTTGAATAAACATTGAAGCATATGAAAGTTCCACTCCGATGAGATACCCACGGCTTAAAAGAATGAGAGATGCCGGGGTCAAAGATGGTGTCTTCACTCCCGAAGGAGTGAAAGAGAGGAGAAGTCACCGGATAGGTGAAGAAAGGGAGAATGATCATTATCGGAATGGACATCCATTCTTCATCATTAAAGCTCATTGATTCTTTAGCAAAAACCTCGGGAGGGAGAGTCGGGGTGATATCATCGATAAGAAAACTCTTAGGATAGAGTACATCTCCCCCCGGGTCATGATCTTCCTCAAAATGAAAGTAATCATACTCTGGAGGAGGTATGATATGAGTCTTATGAAGTACGTCTTTGAGCTTGGGCTCTGGAAGGATATACGGAGGTGGGACATGTGTTGTACTTTGTGTGCTAGAAGTGTGCACCTCGTCCATTATTGTCTCCGTATCTGACTCAATATCCGAAAGAATTCCATCATCAGGCGGTTTAGCAGGAGGGCGAGGGGATGAAGGATTAACGTGAAATGACTCAGTTTCTGGAAGGGGATCACTGTTAAGCAATTTTTCAAGAAAAAAACTTCCCTTTCTGAGTCATGGGAATCATCGAGGCGAGGTATTGGTAAAATCGGCTCATCAAATGAAGAGTCCTCGTCCTCAACGTTCTCTAACCCTCCATCGAAAAGAGGATTAACTTTGCAAGAAGTATACTCATCATTGAATTCAAAAAGAGGGTTAGAGAAAATCCCGGAAGTAACCTTAGAAACGTCAAGAGATTCACCATAAAATTGAAAATCACTTTCACTGTCGGATATTTCCTCAGACTCACTTGGGATTGGAACGAGGTTCTCAACTTTGTCAGATTCCGTTGCCGGAATAGTGTCGAGATGCTCGTCCCCCATTTTTAGAGAGTCCTCTGGTTCCTTAGAAGGTAGGACGGGAGTGATTTCTGACGAATTTTCACAAACTCCCCACATAGAATCCTCATCATCGTCGTCATCGTAAACGAAAGTTTGACGATAATTGGAACTTATTCTAGCTGCTTGTTCTTCAGCTAGCAGTTCTCCATAAGTTTTCTGATGAGGATCTTCTGGGGTACGTTTATTTACCAAAGCCTTAAGATCTTTTAGTACATCAAGAATCTGAATGAGAAGTTCATCTTCTTCTTCTTCTTCTAATAATTCTTGAGGAGATGGCTGAGGTTGCGGTTGAATCATTTGGTGTTGTGGAGGTTGGAAATTGTCAAAACCGGGAGTACTATAGCAAGGATTAGGTTCATAGTAATTTTGATTCCACGGTTGACATTGATAATCATTATGAGGACCTCCACAATTTGCACAATAAAAAGTCGATGTATCAATGAAATACGGTTCTTGCTCATAAAAGTTTTGAGGAGGGTGAGTGAAATTATTTTGAGGATAGTTGAAAATGTTCGGATTAAAACCATCATTGTATGAAGCACAAAGCGAACAAAATCCATTGATAATATTTCTCGCACACCTCTCGCAAGTACATCGATGACAATAAGTTGATGACGGATCTAACTTATTTCCACACTCATCGCAATAACATTCATTCCACGGATCGGGCTATGGTGGGTAGTCGGAGAAATTTGACGGTTCATTGAAAGAATTTGGATTAGAATCATAAACAAATGCAGTTTCAGCTTTCGAATAAGAACACATACAAAGTCCTCGACTAAATCCACATTTGTTGCAAAAACATCGGTCACAAAGTGAATTGTCCCCCAACGGATCTCCACATATAAAGCAATTATACTGAGGGAGTGAAGATGGCTGGGGTTGTGGAGGGTGTTCGGAAAAACTTTGAGAATTATCAATGGAATTAAGCTCTTTTTCGAGGGCTACTTCACACCAATAACAAGATCCTCTTGGGTTGTGATTTCCACACTGCTCACACTTACACTTTGAACAACGAAGTCTGTCGATCAACGGGCTTTCACAATCAAAACAATGATAGCCAAGTGACGACATTAGAATTAAACATAAGAGGGATAAAGATATAGAATTAAACGGTTAAGAGGATAAGAAGATTATTTTTGGGTTTTAGAAACATGGAAAATCACAAAAGAAAAATGGAAAATAAATTTGAAAAGAAAATCTTTTTAGATTTTTATATTAAAGGAAAGTTAAATCATAATATTTTTGGTGATCGTTTTATCAACCGTACTCGTTTCTTTCAAAACTACGCGCAGCGTGGCAGGAGAGAAGAATGGATCTCTCTTCAGTCTGCAATTTAATGTCAAGACTTCCTTAAACCCCGTAATTAGGTTGTAGTAAAGAAATAATCCAAGCAACGTTTAACTACACGATCTCTTTTGTTGTTTATTCGGAATGGTTTATAACGCCCTCTCGAGAGCGAGGATTTATTATTAATGGTGAAAACACTTTAGGAAAAGTGTTTTTGATTATTTTCTTTTTGTATTTTTATTTTTTAAAACAAAAATGAGAAACTTCCGAGGAAGGGTCTTCAAAACACGATTCAAAGAACGAAATTCAAATTCTTCTCAAGCCTTCCCCGGCAGTGGCGCCATTTTTTGATGTAGTATTTTTGTTTCCGAAGGAAAACGCAACGTATGTATTTTCCCCGGGTCGTGTCCCAACGAAGGTTGAATTCGAGTTCTCGTAACGGTGTCGAATAAGTGTGGTAAATGTGTGTAAAGAGAGTTATGATTGGTGATTTTATACTACGAATAATGAAATAACAAACGGAAACAACTAATTAAACTAAAGAAACAATTAAGCTAAGCATGTAATATTAAAAACGAAAATCGAATTTAAAAACGAACGCGACGAAATTTAAAACGTAATTAAAAAGTGAAATGCTAAATTCTAAGCCCTAAAATTTTGAAAATAATTTTCCTATATTAAAAATGATAAAAGAAAATTTTTTGGAAAAAGAAAAATAATTTTTTTGACTTTTTAATAATTTTTAATGAATTAAAAACTAATTTAAACTATTTAAATGATTTAAAAATATTAAAACAACTTGGAAAAATCTGAAAATTTTTGAGTAATTCTAAAACTAAATTTCTAATCTATGAAAAATAATTTCAGAAAGCAATTCAGCTTAAATAAGCTGAACAGCCAGATAAGCTCTTTGCAAATAAGCTAAAAATAAGCTAAAGTTGACCAAAAATTATCAAAAGCTCAAAAACTGATCTCCTAACTATAATAAGCTCAAAACAATTGAAAATGATCAAATAAGCACAAGCTATAAGCAGATGGAACAGTAGCATAGTAATGGAAGAAGCAGTGATCAAACTAGCACTATACAGACCTTAAATAAGCTGCTAGATAAGCTCAAAACTCCAATCCCAGATAATGAACCTTTTGCTTACTATATAATCTACTTATAAACCAAAGTTGAAGGCCTAAGTTTAACTGGATGAGCTATAAATGGATCTAGATCAGCAGCTAAAAACCTGATGATCTGCACAAACTACTCTGTGACAGCAGAACTTAAAAAATGGCGCAAACAAGTGCAAAACTTAGCCCAGTCTTATCCAGCCTGTGGGAACTCACTTAAACCCTTAAAAACAACCTAGAAAAACCAAAATGGACTCAGAATAAGCTCAGCTTATTCTAAGCTTGTTTTAGGCAGTTTAAGTTTGAAAATTTGACTATCAACTAAGTAGCTTAAAATGGTCTTAAATCCTCAAAATACCTACTGATTATGGCTTATAATACCTCAACTCAGCTTAATCTAGTTCCTAGGAAGTGCACATCAACAGTAACAAGCTACTAACCCTCTAATCCAAACACTGTCTCAAATTCAGATTATGCAATTTTTTACTACACCAAATTGATTAAAGCTACAAACTAATATATTCTACTACTACCTAGATTACTTATAAGCTAAAAGACAGAAACTAAATTCAGATAAGCAACAGGAATAAGCTGAAATAAAGAAGACTAATAAGCTATAGAAAAGGACTTGAAACTTACAAGATGCCCTGCTATATTATGATTGATTCAGCCTCCAAAACTAAAACCTAGGCTTAAAAATAAGCCAATAATACCAACCCTGAACAGCTTATGATCATAGCTTAATCCACAGCTAATTCAACAGTTGACTTTTTGTTGTTTGACTTTTTGAACTTTTGAAATTGAAACTGAATTTGAACAAAACTATTCTTGACAAAAGCAACAAAAAGCTTATACAAGCTTATAAGACAAGAAATGAAGCTTAAAACAGATTTAAAGTAAATTCAAACAAAATAAACTGAAATTTCATTAACCAAAAGATGAATTACAAGACTTAATTAAATTTAACAATGAAATTTAAATTGATTACACTAAAAACATTAAAGTAAAGTTGGTCTAAACTTCTCTAAATACATGAAAAATCAGACAAACATCAATGGAGGAGGAGGTCTTCTATTTATAGCCGTGGGTTGAACTTTCTAGGCTTGACATGCTAGCAATCCGTGTGCTCTTGAGCTCATATCCACCCTTAGATCAAATCCCAATATTCCATAGCCGTCTGATCATTCTTCATGAGGTGTCCCAGCCAATAAGAGGGTGCCATGTGTCCCATTCGTGCGTTCTCTGCTCCTCTGACACTCCTTAAACCTTTGCAGTGAAATTGTACGGTAAAAGTTCTAGGGTTCTTGGAACAGTAATTTTTCTGGGTTAGAATAGAATTGGGGCGCGGGTTGTTTTGTGTGTGAGTTTTTTTATATTTTTGTTTGACCGAAAAGTATTATAAGGGTTGACCGGGTTTTGTGATGGGTCGGGTCGTGGGTTCAGGGATTAAGATAGTGGTGTGGGCTGGTGGGTTGTGAATTGAAGTGGGTTGGGTTAGTTTGAAAGGTGGGTTTATTTAATTGAGATCCGGGTATATGTTGTGGATTTAAAGGTTTAACGATTAGAAATTTATAAGGGCTATTTGTGTACAATCTGAAAATTTAGGGACTGATCTTGTTAAAATGCCAAAGTTGATCTAAGGGTGATTTTTGTCATTTAGTGAAACTCTTAGGGCTAATTTTTACTTTTTGACCAAACATGTCTCTCTCGGCTTCGGTTCTGAGTCTTTTCTGTATCTCGTGCTCGTTTTCCTGGTTTTTCGTGTCTTTTGTCGATCTTCTCGATATCCGTCCCTGCATATATAAAAACACAAAAACACAATATCTTTTGGCATTGTGGTTAGTTTTTGGTCTTTTTGGGTCCGGTTTTGGTAAAGAAAAGGTATGTGAATAAGCACATACCATACAACACTTTAATGCACATAATTTTCAGATGTACAAGACAAGAAGCATAATGTACACCACTTTAATGCACATATTAAAAAAAAAACACCACATTAATTCTATTTAATGTGGTCAATTAATTAACTGATCAATAAATACAATTAATACAGTTATTAAAACACCCCTTAAATAAGAAATACAAATTATCAAGCATATTGTACAACCAAATTAAACACAAGTCATGCATTAAATGTCACTAATACAAATAATAAAGCACATTATACAAATATTCAAGCCCGAACGGGCCACGGGCCAAATGGGCTTAAGCCCGAACGGGCGTGGGCCAAACGGACTCGAGCCCGAACGGGCACAGGCTATACGGAATTCTTGATATCCGTAAATTTATTGTCAAAAAGAACATAATAAACTAAAATACATGATTCGCCAGAAAATTTTATTTCAGGGTACCCGCCGCCGCAACGCGCGGGTACCCTGCTAGTACATTAAAAGAATAAGATACTTTACAGTTTGAGAAACTATTCAGATGATTGTCTAATATAGGTCTTTTGCTAGCTTCAAACACCCTATGGAATGTATTGTTGTAATACTCGTCATGTACTTGAATGCACACTTACAAAGGACAATCATCATTCAAACCTTTCATGAGTTTTGAAACAAGTATTCTCAAAGTTTACTCAGATGACTACTAGTTGTCTTGTACAACAGAATTTGATCATGATGGGAACATCGGATTCCGACCTATGAGTAGTCTTATGCATATCTGTTTTTAGTATTTGGATAATTGAACTTTAAGCAGTCGTATTATATAATGAATTGATATACCTAGTATGATCGTCTTCATTTATACTACTGTGTTCTATATTTGCATGTTTAATCCATGAATAATTTATTTATTCTAAAATTGTCCATTGCCAGTTGACGATACGGGAGTATCATCAAATTAAGGCAAATATGAGCATGTTGGTGATTATTTACCAAACTCACATGTTGTTCATTATGATGAACATTGGAATGACCCAACCTACGAGCATTCACTACATGGATCATCTTCAATAGTGAATCTCGTAAATGGTTATGTCTCTTATCCTTAGACTTGATATGCAAGTAGGTCTTGCATGCGTGGAATTTCATTCCTTGATATGGTTAAACGCTTTCCTGTATAAGGTAGTTATAAAAACCATCTTCAGGAGTGATATGAAACACATGAATGACACGTGCAGTCAAAATAGGATTTGTTCCTCCACTTGTTATGTAGTTAGATACTATTGGGCCCCTCGATGAATTGGACAGACGTTTGTATGGCCGTACCCAAATGAGTTTAAGATGAATCTTGATCCACTTGGTAATCTTGTTCAATATCTATATCGAGAAACATAATAGTTGAACAATTAGAATGACATTTGATCCATGTCTATCGTTCAACATGGTATCTGTAACAAAAGGATAGATGACATATAAACCATTTAAAATGAGACATTTAAGAAACTATTCTCACATATTTCTAGGGGCATTGGCGTGTTGCTAGACGCTAACCTTTGCTTGTATAAGTACTTGATTATTATGACGTCGCAAGTGGGAGCTGTTGGAGTATGCTCGTGTCATAATAAATAATTATATGACTAGACATATGTAAGCCTATGGGGTCACACACTTATACACAGAGATACCATTTTATATATTGTATTTACCGTATTTACACTATATATATGACTACATAACTTGGGATCGATAACGGGCTACTAATAACTAAGCCAGTACTTAGTTTACTTGATTGGACCAACAAATGGGAAAGCCCATTTGAAGCTCCATATGGCCGGCCATGGTGAGGAGAACAAGAGAGAAAGATCAAGGGGTTAAGTGTAACTCTTCCTTGATTACCTCCTAATTGATTTTGTCATTAAAGAGATTAATGACATAAAACAACTTGCCACTTTTCTCTCCCCCTCTCCCTCTTGATAACCCTTGGCACAAACTAAAACCCTCCTAGGGTTTGTAGTTTTTCATCCCTTCTTTGCTTAATCAATTGTAGGTTGTTGCAAGAACAAATGTTACGTGATCAAGACTAGCATCGGGTGGTTATCCGTGACGTGTAGTGTGCTTCTATCATAGAAGTGATCAACCTCATTGATCACTTGGGTTCCTTATTCCATTCGTGGGTTGGTGATTGCTAGTGACTCCCGAATCACGCTACAAAGGTATATATAATTGTTATATTTATTATCGATCGATCATATGGCTATATGGATCCGTTGTTGGTGATGTTATCCACTGCGTTTAAATAGTTTAATATATTTTTCATATTCAACATCACCTATAGTTGTTGCATATATTCTAGAGGTGGAAGCCTAGAATTTGGGAGTCCATCATCCTCGCTCATAGATGATGATGATGAGGAGGTAGGTGGATAAGGATGTTTTCCTTGTGTTTTGGCTACTCTCTTATCACTCAAGGGTACAAATATGTAGGGAACGAGGGAGTAGTCGGGGCAAAAACCTCTAGCATTTGGAGGGATAGGTGCAAAAGCTCTAAAAAGACGGGTAAGAAGCATCCTGTATGGAAGAGCGGTGGTTCCTAACATTGGTATGTCTGCCATCCTCTTGGCAACATAGTAGGTAAGGTTGAAGGGTTGATGAGTTGACAAGCAATAAAGCATGTAGCATAGGCAAGCATTGATATGGTCTCGATTCCCTATGGTGCATAAGACATTGGCTCTAAGAATTTCTTCCCATTTCTTAAATTGTAGCCTAAGTTCATTTAGCTCCATGCAAAACGGGTCTCGATTGACTTCATTTCCTTGTCAGGGGGTTCTAGTGTTGGAAGTTCTAGGAAGGAAGAGATGATCTCAGATTATCTCTTTTGGGGTCAAAGGAGTTCGTATGGAGGCATACGATCAACAATAGAATCAAGGATTGACAAATACTATTTTTCCGAGTAAAGGCAAGTACCTTCACAAGGAATTCCAGGGACTTCCGCAAATTGGTTTAAGGGTATGTTGAAGTCGGTTTGATTGACTTTGAATTGAATGGAGATGAGACCATAGTCGTTGGTGCTAAGGACAACACTAGCATAAAATTCTAACACAAATCCAAGACATATTGGTTCGTTAATGTCCAAGAGGCCATCAAAGTGAATGGTTGCTAGTTCTTGGCGAATGTTGGTTCCTTCTAGAAAGGAAGGGTCTACGGTTCTACCCTCGTGAACATATCTTTTCTCTAAGGCCTTAAAGATTTTTACTTGTGAAGGTGTAAGTCCCTTAGTCTTATGGTGTTTTGGAAGGTAGTTTAGGGTATCCTTGTGATCGTAGAAGGTCGCGGGAGGCATGATTTATCCTAGATAAAAAAATTACATAGTTTAGTTAAAACTAACGAGAATTTAGATATGATGTTCTAGTGTGTGCCTATATGGGGATAATGTGGAGGTACGGTTATCTCGACTCCTTTTAATGCATAAAAAAATCATTTTGCAAATTTTGTAACAAAACGAGAGATAACCCAAACGCTCCTAATTCAATGTAGCTTTGATTGAATGTACCCGAAAATACATATTAGTTATGTATTTCCTTTAGCATTCAAGAGACATTATGCAAATGATGTTTTAAACATAACGTTTTTATTTGTATGAACAATATGAAAAATCATTTTTCCTAATAGTGAGAAGCTTTTTACAAAAAAATTGTCATCGGGTTTTTAGTGAATTATGATAATGTCTTACAGTATGCAATCCCTAACTAAGGGAAACATGACTAGTTATGCAATTTAGCAAATGTATTTCATGATTTATCAAAAAAAAATGCATAATCCCCAAGTTTTGGTTTTGTGTAAGAAATAGAAATCCTAGACTCAGATCAAGAGTGTAAACATAGTTGGGATACTTACAGTGTGAATTAGAGCACAAATTTGTTGAAGGAGATGACCTAAATTCTGAGAATGGTGTGCTATGGGGCGAGTTTGAGTTTCTTGTGTGTTGTGGGAATGAGAAAAGGAGTGTTTGTTTAATATATTTAAAAACCAACCCAGGAACCCACGGATGGGGCATAACCAAATATTTGGTTCCGTCCTTGTTGTCGAAGGGTTTCGTAGGACTGTTTTGGTTTTTGTCGTGTTTAGTTAAGCTAAAGTTTTAACTACACATTTGGTTCCATTAATCCTAAACCGAGTCTAAGAAGGTTAAATGGTTCTCTCTTAAGAGATTTCGTTAGGATATCAGCAATGTTGTCTTCTGATGATACTTTCTCGATTGAGATGTTTCCTTTTTGAACATTGTCACAAAGAAAGTGATGACGAATTTCTATGTGTTTGGTTCGAGCACGTTGAACTGGATTCTTACTAAGATCGATAGCTCCTTTGTTATTGCAAAGAATAGGGACGTCGTTGAGTTGTATCCCATAGTCGACAAGAGTTTGTTTCATCCAAAGTGCTTGTTGACATGCTTTTCCTGCAGACACGTACTCGGCTTCGGTTGTTAAGATTGCTAGAGCCTTTTGTTTCTTTGAGAACCATGAGGTAAGACAATGTCCAACAAAAGTACAAATACCACTTGTACTCTTTCTATCGACATAGTCACTGGCATGGTCCAATTCGGCATACACTATGGTTTCAATTCCCGTTCCTTTGGGATACCATAATCCTAAGTGTGTAGTACCTTTAATGTATCTAAATATTCATTTTACGGCTTCAAGATAGGATGTTTTAGGATCTTCTTGAAAGCGAGCACATAGACAAACACTAAACATAATGTTGGGTCTACTAGCCATGAGATAGAGTAGACTACCAATCATTTCTCTATATTTAGTGCTATCTACGGATTCACCTTCTTCATCCTTGGTGAGTTTAGTATCAGAGGACATAGGTGTTTTCAGAGAAATGGGTACCCTAGAGCCATGGCTTCATGCCACGGCCAAAATTTCCCTGCCACGTCAGCAAAAATCTCTATGGCACCAGAAATCTCACGGCACCACATTCTGGCCGTTACCCACGGCCCCAGAAAATGTACTGCCGTCGTTCACTTTTTTTTTTTTTTTCATTTAAATAAGATCAAAAGTGTTCATCTTTTTTTTTTTACAAATAATTTTTTTATGTTTCAATCATGATATATATTCAAAACATACAAATTAACAACAACAAGTATACTTGATACCATACTAAATGAAAATTTAAATGGGTTGGGCTTGGAAAAAACTGTTCTAAATTATAAATGGGCCTTAGAAAAAACCAAAAAAAAAAATACTATTTGACACTATGACCTTCTTCTTCGTCTTCAACATACTGCCTCCCAACGTTCGAATTTAACAAAGAAAAAAAAACGATGGCATGGGCTGGTGGCTACGATGCCAGCCACCATGGCGCGAGCGGCGGTACCGTGCGTCATCAGCCATGGTTGGCTGGTGGCCATGGTGCAAGCCACAAGCTCTGCGTACCTCATGCTCTCATAGGTTTGGAGGCTTCAAGACCAAATTTCTTAAGCATATTTTTGATGTACTTAGATTGGTTGAAGAATATCTCATCTTCTAATTGTTTTATTTGAAGTCCTAAGAAAAAGTTTAGTTCTCCCATCATACTCATTTCAAACTCGTCATGCATGATTTTTTGAGAAATCGTCGCATAACTCTTGACAAGTTGATCCGAATATGATGTCATCCACATATATTTAAACTATGATAATATGTGATCCCTTTTTCTTAGTCAAAAGAGTATTGTCTACTAGTCCCATGGTATACTTATGTTCAACTAGGAATGTCTTAAGTCGATCATACCATGCTTTTGGTGCTTGATTAAGTCCGTATAAAGCTTTTTTAAGTTTGTAGACATGATTTGGTTTTTCAAAGTCAGCAAATCCGGGAGGTTGTGTGACATACACTTCCTCATTAATAAAATCATTAAGAAATGCACTTTTGACATCCATTTGAAAAAGTTTAAAGTCATGTGCACATGCATATGCAAGTAATATTATAATTGACTCGAGCCTAGCAACCGGAGCAAATGTTTCATCGTAGTCAATACCTTCTTGTTGATTATAGCCTTGAGCTACTAGCCTAGCTTTGTTTCTAGACACTACATTATTTTTATCCATTTTATTTCTAAAGACCGATTTTGTTCCAATTATGGTTTGACATTTTGGTTGAGGAACTAATGTCCAAACACCATTTCTAACAAATTGTTTAATTCTTCTTGCATTGCTATAACCCAAGATTCATCTTTTATAGCCTCATTTATATTTTTGGGCACAATGGTTGAAATGAAACAAAAGAAGTTACTTTGATTTTGGACTTTTGATCTTAAGGTTCTTTCATTGATTTCTCCTATGACATTATCTAATGGATGACTTTTAGATTCTTTGATATTGACTATTTCTCTATATAAAGGTTCATCTTCCTTATCATTATCTAGATTCTCTATGTTTTCAACCATTTGACTTTCAACTAAGTCATCATCTACCAAAGGTGATGTCTTATAGGGAGGTGGACTTTTATCAAATGTTACGTTCAACGATTCCTCGACTCTTAAGGTTTCTTTGTTCAAAATCATATAGGCTAAGGAATACACCTTCACAAGACTTTGGTTCAAATTTGGTGAGATAATCCTTAGTGTTTAGAATGAAGTACTTGCTTCCAAAAACTCTAAAGTATCCTAATGTAGGCTTTTTGCCTCTATATAGTTCATATGGAGTTTTATTCAAAAATGGTCTTATTAAAATTCTATTGAGGATATAGGTGGATGTGTCAATGGCATTACACCAAAATTTCTGGGGCATGTTTTTTTCATTTAGCATTGTTCCACTCATTTCTTGGAGAGTTCTGTTTTTACGTTCTACTACACCGTTTGACTGTGGAATACGCGGAACTGAAAAGTTATGTGTTATGCCATTAGCATCACAAAAAGCTCCAAATTGGGTTTCATTATCAAATTCGCGACCGTGGTCTGTTCTAATTGACACAATGCTACTTCCTAGTTGATTTTGAATTTTCTTACTAAGAATTTCAAATTTATCAAAAGCTTCAGTTTTTACTTTTCAAATATTTAGTCCAAGTGTATCTTGAATAATCATCTACTATGACCAAAGTGTAGAAGTTTCCTCCATAACTTTGTATAGCGGATGGACCAAACAAATCCATATGAAATAGTTCTAGACACCTAGATGTAGACACCATATTTTTAGCCTTATGGCTATTATAAACTTGTTTCCCAATTTTGCAAGCATCACAAAAGTGTTGGTCATATTTCAACTTGGGTAGGTTCCTAACGAGTTCCTAAGATGACAGAGATTGGATGAGTCTCATATTGGCGTGGCCTAAGCGTCTTTGCCAAAGAGTTGAGTTGTCGTCTAGAGAGGTGAGACAAAGCTTGTCTTTAGATGTTTTATCTATTTTCATAACGTATACGTTATTTTTCAAAACACCTTTACCTATGGTTATACCGTCTTTTAGTATTTTACTTTCGTTTTCACTGAAAAGGACGTCATACTTTTTACGGCATAGTTGGCTAATACTAAGTAAGTTAAAACCTAGGTTATCAACATGAGCAACATCATCAATAGAGAGAGAGTCATGAGAGATAGTACCTTTTCCGACGATTTTGCTTTTTAGCTTGCTACCAAAAGTAACATTACCTCCGTCATATTCTTGGTAGGTTGAGAAAAAGGCTCTTGTTTCCCGTCATGTGCCTTGAACACCCGCTATCTTTTATCCGCTCGTCTGGTTCCAAACCGACTTTCAAGCATACCTAAGTTGTAGAAAAACTCAAGCATTTGGTCCCCAATATCTCATGGGTCCATTTAGGTTAAACATCTCATTAACTTGATTCATGTATGGAAATGGTGGATATGGGTTCCATGGCATGTAGTTGGGAATTTGATAATTCCTATGAAAGTTTGGGTTCCAACTATTTTGATAATGAGGTTGTGTATTGTAGTTACTTTTTGGAAAGGGGCGTTTGGGAATAGTCGTCCTAGGTCTTTGTTGAGTAGTTTTAGCTCTAAATTCAATTCTAGCTTGTCCTACTCCTATAGTAACAGCTGGTTTTTGTTTATTAACAGTTGAGCTAGAACTAGGTTTCCTTGTGACTTTAACGAACTCTGTACGAGCCGATGTGCTAGCTTTCTGTTCAGCAATAGTTCCCACGGATCCCTTCTCCACTACTGGCGGAACCAAGGATTTGGTTCCATCTGATCCGTGGATTTCTGAAACTGTTGGAACAGTTTCTTGTACTTTTACGGCTTGTTTCTTAAAACTACTTAAGTCTCCTAGTTTCATAAAGCCTAATCTAGTTTTATCATGAGGTAATTTTTGAATTTTCATTATCTCATCTATACAACTGATATTTTTATCAAACCTTTTGAACTTAGAGTTTTGTTTGATGAGTGCATCCTGTGTGATTTTAAGCTTCTCTAATTCTAGTCTAAGCTCTTGAAATGAAACACATACTTCGTCAACAGCTTTACCTTTTTTCTAATCGTTTAACTTTTTCCTTTAACTTATAAACTTTGTTTTCTAGAAATTCCTTTTTGGTTTTCAAAAACTTATTTTTGTTTATGATTTTTAGGCTAAGTTAACAGAGATTGTTATATTCCTTTTGCAAGGTGTCATCATAAATAGAAGAATACGATGAGTCAGAATGTACCTCGTCTGAGTCATGGGCCATGAGAGTAACTTCGTCATTCCTAGGCTCATCGTCATCATCTTCACTGTCACACCAAGCCCCACTTACAAAAGTTCTTTGAGTTTTGTTCTTGGGTAGCTTAGGACATTCTCCTATTAGATGACTTGTATCTCCGCATCTAAAACAGTTTCTTTCTCCTTTTCCTTTCTTGTCATCATGGTCTTTCCGAAAGGATTTTTTTTCCTCTCGAGGTTGTATTACGAACTTTCCTCGTCTCCTAAAGAACTTTTTGAAATCTCTTACAGTCATGGCATATCCTTCATCTTCGCTACCCGTACTAGACCCTTCATCATCACTTGAATCTACTCTAGCTTTTAAGTCAATGGATTTGACTTTTTCCTTTTTGCCTTTAACTATTTCCGAATCTTTTTTCATAACCATCTCATGAACTTTGAGATTTCCGATTAGCTCATCAACTGACATGCTTGAAAGATCCTTGGATTCTTCAATGGCCGTCACCTTTGCTCTCCAATTCGGATGGAGTGCTCTAAGGAATTTCCTGACAAAGTTCTTACTACAAAAAGATTCATCAAGTGCTTTAAGAGAAGTAATGATAGTATTAAACCTAACAAATGCACTATCAATGGTCTCATCTTCAGGGATAACAAATTGTTCATATTGTTAAACAAGAAGATCAATTTTGTTATCCTTGACTTGTGAGTTCCCTTGATGAGTGATAATTAAAGATTGCCAAATATCTTTAGCGGTTTTACACATAAAGACTCTTTCATATTCTTTCCTAGGTAAAGCATTGTAAAGCATCATTTTAGCCTCATTGTTTTTGGCAATCAACTTCTTTTGCTCATCACTGTGACGAGCAAGTGAAGTATCCTCATCCCGACCACTTGATATATCTTTTATTATAGCTTTATGATCACCCTCTATAATAACATACCATAGATCTATGTATTTTGACTTCACATAAGTTTCAAATCGGTTTTCCCAATATATAAAACTATTTTGTTCAAATAGTGGTGGTCTTTGCATAGATTGCCCTTCTTTGAAATTTTTAAAATCCATGGATCGTTTCAAGTTTTAAAATACAATATATTTTGAAAGTCTTGAGTAACGTAGCTCTGATGCCAATTGTGGAAAACTAGAGGGGGGGTTGAATAGTTTTACCGTTTTAAAATTCTTTTGCTTTTAATACTTAACGTGATTTCAACTAATGCAAATAATAGACAATATATAACATGCAAGTAAAGAAAGAAACGATCAAACCGCAACACGGATGTTTATAGTGGTTCGGTCTACAAGGACTCTCTTCCTTGCCCTACTCCACTCCTCGAGCCTCTAACTCAAGAGTTTTTCTTCACTAAGAAACAAGCTCCCTTCTCGACGGATAAAACCTTTACAAACGTCGCTTACATTTTTTCCGGTACAAAGCTAAATACCGAGTTCTTTTACAAGGGCACAACCACTCCTGATACTCAATGTATTTTGAGTACTAAAATACTAATCGGTCACTACTGAGGTATATGATTGTTTGGTACAAACAATGATGTGTGAAAAACAACAAATTCACACAATGACTAATCTAACAAGTCTTTTGTAACACCCCCATTTTCGATATTCGCAGCGAAAATATAAGTTGGGGTGCTACTAAACGGTTCACAGTCATGATAATAGAAAACGACTCGAAAAGAGACGTTTTAAATAAATTGTTATCATTCAATTATTTAAATTAGAGTTTACATATAGAGTTCCCAGCGGAAGGTTTTGAAATACGTTTTAAATGTTACATTATTCATTTGAATGATAACAAAACGGACACTCTTTTAAAAGAAAGTCCACCGCCACTCCGTGCCAAATCGTACTTCTAGTTACCTGAGAGAAACATGCTTAAAAAGTCAACACAAAGGTTGAGTGAATTCATAGCGTTTAACGTTAAATAATCAATTTGAACACAAGCTAAATAGTGAATAAATCAGTTATATTGCAGTTTATATATATATTGCTCTAAGTCTCATGAATCGCAAGACGTTAACACGATGGACATCATAGTTATAAGCTATGATGTAAATCACTACATAATTAAATGTAGCAATTATGCCCTTGAGTAGGAGTCTGCCTGAACTCTTTATTAAACGATTTCAAATAAAATGCATTGAGTCACTTATCCAGCAACACAATGGGATTGTAAATCCAATAGATCTATTCATAATATTCGCGCTCACCCGGAAGTGATTAATGGTTCATGATAGAGGGGCTTTTAAATAGGCAACAGTTAAACTTATGCAATACAAATCAGGAAAGCATACGGAAAAATACTTGTGTTCGGTTTAGTGGCATGTATCTCCCCACATATTTAGAAAAACGTATATAAAAAGTGGGACTATGAACTCACCTGATCAGTCTGGATGGAAAACAAAATGACAGAAAGTTGATAAACGTCTCTGGACAAGAAACCTGGGTTGGTATGCCAATACTTAGTAATCATATTCAGATGATTAAAGTTTATTTGTTTGTTTGTTCGTTTCGTTGTTTATATCTTTCGTTCTTATGTTCGTTTGTTTGTTCGTTAAATATAACTTTTGTTCGTTGGTTTATTATATTACTTGTTCGTTCGTCAATAGAATAAACGTATTACGTTAATATTAAGTAGAAAAATAAGAATAGAAATGATGAAAATATTAGTTACGAAAAGTTATGTTTTTATCCCTAAAGTTTGGTCAAATGACAGTTTACACCCTGAACTTTAAGAAAATGACAGTTTATACCCTTAAGTTTCAAAAATATTTACAAAATCAGCCCATGAAACTTTAATTTAATAAAGATCACACTTATGAAATATATGACATGGCTAGAGTTTTGGGTTCGTATAACTTAACGGATACTAGATGATTTTTCGTGTTCTTAGTTTCTATAAAAAGGTAGCTAGATCGTCTTTAAAATAAGCCAAAGTTCATATTTTATAGAAATCATTTGCTAGTCAAAATATATGTCCAAAGTCGAGCGACTAGAACAAGATTTAATAAAATCTAGAATAATTGTTTTGAAAGCTATCGATAGACACAACTTTGACTGTAAATAACTTTCTATTCGATTGATCATTTTTAGAGATCTTTCTTTCTAAAATAAGTTTGCTGGCTCAACTTTAACATACCAAAAATTTAGAATTTTTAGTGAAGGTGTAGAGGTCGAAAAATAGATTGAAAGTAGGGCAGTTGGTCGACATAAATGAAAAAGAAATAAAATGAATATTTAACTTTCTATTCCTAGCGGTTTTGAACAAAATTTAAAGCTTGATAACTTAATGAAATTCTAATCATTTTTCGAAATTCTTGTTTCCTAATTTTGTTTGCTGGGTCTGCTTTGATATGGGAAAATCCTAGAATTTTTAGAGTTCATACGGGTGTCGAAAACTTGGTCTAAAGTTAGGAGGTTGGTCGAAAAAACTGAGAAAAGGAATAACTGGAAATCAAGTGTTTTATTTTAGCGACATGAGTCCAACTTTAGGACCCGATAACTTATAGCTCAATTAATCTTTTGACTTGATTCTTTCTTCTAAACCTAGTTGACTAGGTGATCTTTAGGAATACTAAAAATCAGAATTTATGGGGATTGTTTGGGGGTCGGTTTAAGGGTCACAAGTGGGGCTGTTGGTCGATTGAAAACTAAAAATAAATAACTAATAGTTCAAGTTCTTATTTTAGCGATTCTGGGCAATTTTCAAGACTCGATATCTTTTTGTAAACTAAATCATTTTCAACGATTCTTTTTCCTATATTAAGTTTGATATGTGAACTTTATAAGTACCAAAATACAGATTTTATTAGGGTTGTTTGAAGGTCGTTTTATAGGTCAGAACCTGGCCTTGTGGAGTGATTTCCACTCGACAAAAACACATACAAAGAACCCGATTGAGTTTTAGGGTTTTTAAACGTTTGTGACTAAGATTTTAGGTGTGATATGAGTATATGTGATATATTTTAACATGCTTTATCACCTTTTGATTTGTTCTAAAAATATTTCGAATACTTAAGGTATATTGAGTTTTCTGTTCGATCAGACACCAGACAAAGAAACAAAAATTTATAGTTCCTACTTGTGTTTTATTATTAGGTGTTGTTAAATGATATTTTTAGATATATAATAAGTAAATAACTGAATTAAAATAAAGTTAGTAATACTTACTTAGGGTTTTGATCAAGTAGGGTTTGGATCAAGTTGGATATTGGCGACTTGTTGCATAAGACTTCTCCCCTCCTAGGCTTCCTAAGGGGTTATGTTGAGAGTGTATATGTGACTGTGATCAGGAAATAATGGAATGGGAGTTGGTTTGATGTAGTTCGAGTGAAGTGGGAATTAGGTTAAGAGGGTTTGATCGATTGGGTATGTTGATGGGGTGAGTGTTGGGTGCTATTTATAGAAGGGAAGAAGGAACTAGGGTTTCATGGGTTGATGTAGGGGGAACATGTGTGAGGAGGAGGTTTAGCCATGTAGGTTATGGAGGGGGAAGGTGATGTGGTTTGTCCTAAAACCATACAAGTATCAAAGTTGGTGATGCAAGGGTGATGTGGAGTCTCCTTCTCCATACAAGTGTTTTCTATGTGATGTCATGGATGAGGTGGAGGAGGGGGGATGTAAGGAAGAGTTATGTAGTGTAGGTTATAGAGAGGAACTAATTTAGTTGTGTTCTAGTGATAGTCGAACTAGGCTAGAAGAATTAGGTTGGTGTGATTCGTTTGGTGCATTAAGGGTTTGTACCTAGGGCTTGGTTAATAGTATTCTAGGGTTTATAATTTGGGTTTATAGGTTTAGGGTTTAGTTAATTTAGTTACGTCATGTGTTTAGTTATTTAGAAAATCATTTAAGTTATTTATATTTTATGTAACCGAATTTATAAGAAGTGGAAAAGAAAATGGGTTGAGCTTATGGGAGTTGTAAAACATGCTTAATAGAGTTGTACTAAAATTTAGGATATTTGAAAAATATAGTTTTATTAATTTATTATGTTGTAAAAATTATTTGTTAATTTTTATTATGTTAAAAGATAAATAAATAGGATTTTGAGTTCACATGCAATAGGCACTTGTACATTGGGTTTAAAGACTTGTAAAAATAATTAGCGAGTTTAGAAAATATAATTTATAAGAATTATGCATGTATGGTTTGTAATTTGTGCTTTAAAAATAATTATAAATAGGATTTAAATAAAGATTTTGTAAATAAATGTTTTCATGCATAAAAGGCTTGTACTCTAGCTTAAATAACTTGTAAACTTAATATTTTGTAAAAATATTATATAATAAATTTAGGGTTTGTGAATTCTGCACATAAAATCATAGTTTTATGTAATTAGGGTTTTATCGGGAATTAAAATAAAATTTGGGTTTCTGGTGCTTTGATGACTTGTACATTAGCTCAGATGGGTTGTATTTTTATGTTGTAGGGTTTAGTTATTCATATTTGGCGTTGTGATGAATTTTAGAGTTTCCTAGAAATTCTACATAGATAGTGAATGTTTTGGTTTATACTTTTGTTAAGGATTTATTGTAAAATGGTAAATGGTATTTTGTAATGTTTTCATATTGTGATGTTTATGAAATAAACATTAGATTCATTAGTCAGGTCTGTGTGGGAGCACGTTTATCAGGGATGTGAGTTACGTCACATGAGATAGGAGATACAATCAAATAAAATAAAAAATAAATTTACACGTAGAAAAGGATAAATATTCTGAGTGCTAGCTTATCTTAAAGTGGGATTTTCACAGTGGTTACATCTTTCAACGCTTTGTTGAAGCTTGTGATGCTTTGATCTCTTTGCTACAATAGAAAGATCACTAAAAATAAAATATGAAATATGAATGGGTTAGTAATGAATGAAAGAATGTATGAAGTTGTTTATGCTTATGAGTGATGAGAAAACATGAATGTGTGGCTTGCTATTTATAGGCAAACTGCCTTGGCAAACCACGGATGGGACAGATCCAAATTTAGGGATCCGTCCGTTATGCTGTTTGGTTCCGTAGGAGCCTGACAGCAAATCTCCAAATATCTTCACCAAATCTAACCAAGATATTTCCATATCTTTTCTTTGAGTAAAGATCAATCCAAGATATTCATATGATCTTCAAAATCTTCTAAAGATATCAAAGTGATGCATGCCATGATGTCATTGTATAATTTCCAAATTTAGAATTAAAATGTAAATGTATGTAACTTGTAAATGAATGTAACATGTATATGTATATGAATGTAACTAGTGATCATATATGTAGCATGTACATGATGTTATGAGTTTATGAAAAACTTGTGACTATATATGTAAAAGACTTAACTATACTTATGCTTTGCTAAAAATAAAGTTTATATTTGTCATTAACAAAATATAGCAAAGATCGTAAAATATAAATAACGTTTTTAGACGATATTTGTATTAACAGAGTCTAAACTCATTTTGTAAAATTCCAATGGGTTACTTGCCGCCGTTGATGAGGTGTAATTTCATACGTTTTAAAATGATCATTTAGCCTCTAAACACGTAGATATTTGATCATTTATTACCCTGATTTAATTCTATTTGAGTTTTAGGTACTCGAGAGAAAAATTTTGAAAAAGAACCAGTTTTAGGCTCGATTGGATGAAGGACGAAGAAAAAATGACAAAGGCCACGTGACGGCGTCACAACCACAACGTGAAGCCGTCACCTCGTAGCTGACAATACAGTGGATGGAGACGACCTACCAAGACGGCGTCAGAAGGTATCTGACGGCGTCACAACTCCAACGTGATGCCATCACCATAAGGCGATGGACAAGATGAAACCCTAATGGGTGGCGAGCTAACGGTGTCACACCCATAAGTGGCGTCGTCACAACCTAAAATCTATAAATATAAGCGCATTGTTTTCATTATTGTGTGTGTGCAACTTTGGAGGGACTTATACCACCGAGGTAGGGTCGGTTTTAATAGCTTTTTAGGCCTTTTGGCCATTGAAGAACTCATGTATTATTGAGATAAGTTATTTAATCAATCATGTCTATGTGTTATTGTTTTATTTGTTTATTTGCTTCTATTTTTATTACTCTATTTGGCTAAATTAACTAGTATTTATTTAGGATTGCATGAAATCTAGTTATTAATTGCTTTGTTTAATGGTGTAAAGGTTAGGAGTTGGTAAACTGGCTACGAAAAACTAGACTAGCTAGAACGTCCACTAAAATGTGACTAATTGATTACTTATATCTTAGGTTGTTAATTAGGCGAACATTTATTGCATAGGTTAGTTATTGGGTGAGCTTGACAAATCGGACGGGCATCGTTCACTTAGACTAGTCTATAAACGTGAGACTAACCAAACCACAACAAGTAATTAGGAATACTTCACATTACATTACGCAAGTAAGTGAAAATTCAAAAACATAGTAAGAGATAACTAGGGAGTAATTAGATTCTAGGTAAATACGCTTTTCCTCTTATAAGAAGTTCAACACCACTTTACTTTTCTTGTCATTTATTTTTATCGCACTTAGTTTAGTTTTAGTTGAATTTGTAGTTTAAAAACCAGCCTCTCACAATACCCGAATTTTACTTGCTTTCAATTAAAAACATAAA
The DNA here is from genome assembly GCA_021014915.2 of Artemisia tridentata subsp. tridentata. Lineage (NCBI taxonomy): Eukaryota > Viridiplantae > Streptophyta > Magnoliopsida > Asterales > Asteraceae > Artemisia > Artemisia tridentata. Next base: position 171,922,396 of record CP139508.1, on the reverse strand, counting down.
AATACAAAAAATAACCTTCCCTCAACCTTTAGACTTAAATCGACATACACTTCGAACCTATCTCACTATTCACCTGCGAATGATCAATCCCCCGAGTCTTGCCTATACTACACTACAACAGTTGGGTACTCTACCTAGGAGGATTGTAAAACTTCAGTGTTGCAATCTGCCGCATCAAGTTTTTGGCGCCATTGTCGGGGAATAGTTTAGGTTCCGATTTCTATTTTGTTTAGCTCTACTTACTAGATTCTTATCAAGTGATATATTTCTTTTTATTTTGTAGCTTTCTCGTAGTCTATCTTTTTCATTGTTTCTTTGTTCGTAAATATTTTTATTCGCTATCATGGAGAATGAAATTCCACTCAACCAACCTAACCCACAAAACCCACCAAATCCACCTTTTCAACAAAACCCACATTTTCACAAAAACCCACCAAACCCGCCTAGACTCCGTACTCTAGGTGAGTACTCTCGTCCTAGCCACGAGGGCTATCGAAACACCATTGCGCTTCCCGAAGAAACCAATATGTCTACCTTGCAATCCGACACCATCCGGTTGGTGCAAAATGAATGTGCATTCCATGGACTTCGTTTCGAAGATCCGAATCAACACCTTAAGGATTTTTTGAAAATCGTTGATTCCATTAACCTTAACAGTGCCACCAAGGAGACGACGCGCTTGCTTCTCTTCCAATTCTTTCTATGTGATCAAGCTAGCAATTGGATTGAGCATCTGCCCGTGGTATCCATCTCGACTTGGGATGATCTTACTTCTCGTTTCCTCGCATAATTTTTCCCACCGGGGAGAACTACCAAGCTAAGGAATGACATCTTGATGTTCCAACAACATCATGGTGAAACTCTTTATGATGCATAAACTCATTTCAAGCACTTACTCCAAAAAGTCACTCATCACGGCATTGATCTTTGGCTCAAAGTCCAAATCTTCTATGATCATGTCAACTAGTCCAGAGAGCAAGCCATCGACCATGTGGCTGATGGTAAGCTTCGTGACAAAAATGTTGAAGAATCGTGGGCCATTATAGAGGACCTTGCTCTCTATGACAACGAAAGTTTGAAAGACCCTCTTGAACTTACAAGCAAAACGGTCAAGGCAATATCCTTACCTTCCAATGTCTCAAGAATTTCTAATAGTAGGCTCATTCAACTAGAAGATCAAGTGATTCTTGATGAGTTCCTATGAAACCCTACAACTTCACATCAAATGAAAAAAATCGCTTCTTCATTTGAATTATGTAGTAGTCCCCAGGACACTCAAGATTGCATGGAAAATCTCGGGCAAGCTTTTGCGGATTATGCATCCTCACGTACCGAAGAAGCGGGAGGTAAGTTGTTCACTTTCAAACCCGAGAAAAACACTCTCAGTGACTCATATAATCCCTCTTGGAAGAAACACCTTAATTTTAGGTGGAGACAAAATCAAAACTCGTCTCAAAACAATTTTTCAAACCCACCTAATCGTTTTCAAACAAACGGTTCATCCTCGAACTGTACCTTCAATAATAATCCTCAATCTCCCAACAATTCAAATTTTTCAAACCTACCTAATTTTATGTCATATCAAGAAGCTCGTTTGTCCAAGTTTGAAACCGATTTAAAGCAAAAACAAAGCAAGATAACCAATAAAATTGACAACCTTTTAAAGGCCCTCAACAATCGAACGATGAATACTTCCACTAGTAATTCCGCTAAGGATACAAGTAGCGTTAGTGTTGTTTCGTCTAATCCATCAACTAATGAAACACATTTTAATAGAATACTTAAGGACCCTTCCAAACTCTTTTTGCACCCATCATCTAAGGAAGTGGAAGTTCAAGATTGTTGGGAATTAAATATTCAAGATGTCTAATATCGGGTTCTATTCAAAGAAATATTCTAAGTGTAATTCTGCTGCTAGTGCATTATGGTTCCTGCTGTTAATGTTGTTCCTGCTGCTAGAACATTTCATCCTGCTGCTAGTGATAAATGATTCTGCTGTTAGGCTTAGCATTCTGCTGTTGTTGATCCTACAGCTAATGATGCTTGTTCCTGCTGCTAGCGATAACTCATTGCTGCCGATAGTGAACATTCTGCTGCTGAGTGGGTAAGATCGAAAAGATATTTATTGTATTTTGGTCAACAATATACGGTAGATAATATCTTACCCCATGTGCTTAGTTAACAAGTTGTATTCATAGATACATGTTGTATCTTATGTACTGACACTCAAAAGGATAAGTTAACAAAGTAAGTCGGCTAAGACTTTAAGCAATATGTAAAGATCTCTTGGACTATAAAAGAGTTCTTCGTTGTGATTTTAGTAAAGAAAGTTAGTCAAGTGTACATGCATATGTGATTGTAAGAACATATAACTGTTAGATAAGAACAAACACAAAAACATCACAAGTTAGAAAAACTTAAGATTCAAGGTTGTAACCCTAGTGATATTTCAAGATCACTCGTATTATTATCTTTAATAATATTGAATCGTTTGGTGATAATCTTTATGTGTTCATTGGTAACTAACAAACATAACAATTCCATTTCCATAACATACACAACCTTCTAAGTTTGGTTGAGTGAATTCCGCGCACTTAATCATTTTAACACAACATATCATACACACAAAGTCACAAGGTTTAACCACCTTAAACGTGCGTCCAGGATCCTAGCAAGTGGTATCAGAGCTCAGGCTGATATTGTTGTTTTTAGAAGAAACAAGAAATGTATGTACAAGATGTTCAAACCAATGTTGCTGCAAAGTTGCCCATGATCAAACCCAATGAGTTTGAGTTATGGAGGATGAGAGTTGAGCAATATTTTATGGTTCAAGATTATGCTCTTTGGGACATAATTCAGTATGGTGATTCCTTCACTTTAGGCTATTCAGATGTTCTTGTTGAAGGGAAAACAGTTAGAAATAGAAATACTGGACCAGTTTCCAATGATGAAAAGATACAGAAGAGAAATGATCAGAAAGCAAGAAACTTGTTGCTTATGACCATTCCTGGTGAGCAGATGCTATCTTTTAGCAAATATCTTGATGCAAAAACTCTTTTTGAAGAGATTTGTGCATGGTTTGGTGGTAATGAAACTACCAAAAAGACACAGAAGACTTTACTAAAGCACCAATTTGAAAATTTTACTGCTTTTAGTAATGAGTCTCTTGATAAACTTTTTTCAAGACTACACAAGCTTGTCAGTCAGTTAGCTGTGTTGGGTGTTGAGACTGAGAAGGAAGATCTCAACATGAAGTTCTTGAAAAGTCTACCTGTTGATTTCCATACTCATGTTATTGTCTGGATGAACAAACCAGAAATTGAAACAATGAAACTTAATGATTTGCTCAATAACTTTAAAATTGTTGAACAAAGTCTGAAGAGGGGTGGAAATTATGGTACTAGTTCTGGGAATGCTGCACTCTTATCAGTTCCTAGTGTTAGTCATTCAGAAGAGGTAGATGAAGTTGAAGGTGTTCCTAATGCTACTTATGGTGGTCCTTCTACTAGTTTACAAAAGGATATTGCTGGACTTGGAGATCCAACATTTTATGCCTTTATAACCCGTCAATCTAGTGGTTCTCCTTTAAATCATGAAGACCTTGAGCATGTAGATGGTGATGATTTGGAAGAGATGGATATTAAGTGGCAAGTTGCTTTACTTAGCATGAGGGCTAAGAAGTTTTGGCAGAAAACTGGAAAGCAAATTACCATAAATGGTAATGATACTGCTGGGTTCGATAAGAAGAAAGTGGAATGTTTTAACTGTCATAGGTTGGGACACTTTGCTAAAGAATGTAGAAGCCCAAGGAAGCAGGATAATAGGAACACATGGTATAAGCAAGAGAGGAATAAGGAAGTACTGGTGGAAGAGCCAAAGGCTATGCTGGCTATTGATGGTATTAGATATGATTGGAGCTCTATGGCTACTGAAGAGGATGTACCACCAAATGCTGCTCTTATGGCCACTGAATTTGCTCTAATGGCTTCTTCTGATTCAGAGGTAGATACCATTCCTACTTGTACTAATTCATGTCCTAATCTTAGCAATTATGAAGACATTAAAAAGAGATTTGATGCTTTTAGAGAAGAGTTAATTGATGCCCTTCATAATTTAGCTAATCATAAGAGGTGTGTAGGAGTTTTAGAAAAACAGATTCAACATTTTAAAAAGAATGAATCTACGTTTACTGATGACTTAAATGCTTTAAAAAGAGGAATAGCATTTAGAGATGAATTACTTAATGATCAAAGTAGACAGTTATCTGAAGTCAAAACTGAAAAAGAAAATGTTAAAGTTACTATAGATACTTTAGCACATGCCTCAGAAGGAATGAATAAGATTTGGGAAGCTCAGGTAATTGATAAAGCTAATTCAGGTGTAGGTTACAAAACTGTCCCTCCACCATATAGAGGTGTTCCTTCACCTCCAGGTGTTGACCTAGCACATACAGGTTTAGCTGAGTTTCAAGAACCAATCATGGAATATGGTTCTAAGGCTAGTAAGAGCCTTAAGGTAGCAAAGATAAGTAAAAGTTTAGATAAAACTTTACTTTATCAGGACAAGGTGTCCTTTGCTAAGAAAGGAGAAACTATAGTTGTTGAAGATTGTACAACTGATAGTGATGATGAAGAAGATCAGGTTATGTCTAAACCTGTTTTGGTTAAGAAAGTAGGAACAAGTGTTCCTAAGGTAGTCAAACACAATACTGATAGGCCTAAATCAAACATTAAGCATGTCAGGCAACCAGTTAGATATTGTGAGCAATATAGAACCACTAACAAGCCCAGAGGTAACCAAAGGAATTGGAACAACCTCAAGTCTAACCAATTAGGTGATGACTTTGCTTTTTATAATAAAGCTTGTTATACATGTGGTAGTTTTGACCATCTTGCAGCTTTCTGCAACCAATGGGTATCTGGGTATGAAAACCATAGAGTGAACCTTAAAAGGCAAACACCTAAATCTCACTTTCACTCTAGTTTTAAGAAGACAAACCCCAGAGTAGTCAAAAACAAGTTTGGCTCAATCTCAGATCCTGCTGCTAGACTAATGGATCCTGCTGCTAAACAAGTTCATTCTGCTGCTCGACCATTTATGACTATTAACCCAAAATCAACAGCTAAGGGTGCAAAAACATTTTTTAAACATGCACCAACAACTGTTCTAAGGCCCATTCAAACAAAGGCAGTGGTCCAAAAACAAGTTTGGAAACCAAAGGGTAGAACTACAAAGTTAGCAGATTCTGCTGCTAAGCGTGTGGTTCATTCTGCTGCTAAGGGAAATAGGGCAAATGCTGTTAAGGCCTCAGCATGTTGGATTCTTAAATCCAATGTTGCATCAACTGTCCTTAAAAGATTCAATTACATTGATGCAAGAGGCAGATCCAAGTCAGTAATGGCTTGGATCCCCAAAAGAAACTAACACTCTTATTTGTGTGTAGGAACATTCAAATGATCAGGAAGAGGATCAAGGATACTCAGATAGTGGATGTTCAAGGCACATGACAGGCAACATGTCTTATCTCTCAGATTTTGAAGCTTTCAATGGAGGATATGTTACCTTTGGAGGGGGTGTTCGTGGCAAAATTTCTGGTAAAGGTACAATCAAAACCGGAAATTTAGATTTTGAAGATGTGTACTATGTAAAAGAGCTAAATTATAATCTTTTTAGTGTCTCACAAATGTGTGACAAAAAGAATAATGTTCTTTTCTGTGAGACTGAATGTCTTGTACTTTCTCCTGATTTTAAGATGGCTGATGAAAGTCAAGTACTTCTAAGAATTCCTAGAAAGGGCAATATGTACAGTGTAGACATGAAGAATATTATTCCTAAAAAGAATTTAACTTGTCTTGTTGCAAAGGCCACATTGGATGAATCAATGAAATGGCATAGAAGGCTTGGTCATATTAACTTCAAAACCATAAATAAAATTGTTAAGAATGGTTTGGTAAGAGGTTTACCTCACAAAAGATTTGAAAATGATCAAACATGCATTGCTTGTCTAAAAGGCAAACAACACAAAGCCACTTGTAAGCCCAAGATTTTTAACTCTATCAATCAGTCTTTGTTTATGCTACATATGGACTTATTTGGACCTGTTTCAGTGATGAGCATAATGCATAAGAGATATTGTCTAGTTATTACTGATGACTATAGTAGATTTACATGGGTTTTCTTTTTAGCCACTAAGGATGAGACATCAAGCATCCTTAAGGACTTCATTACACAGATAGAAAACCAAGTAAGCAAGAAAGTAAAAGTCATTAGATGTGATAATGGGACAGAATTTAAGAATAGAGTTATGGATGACTTCTGCAAAGAAAAGGGTATTAAGAGAGAATTTAGTGTTGCTAGAACACCACAACAGAATGGTGTAGCTGAAAGAAAGAATAGAACACTAATAGAAGCTGCTAGAACAATGTTAGCTGATTCTAAGCTACCAATAAATTTTTGGGCAGAGGCAGTCAACACTGCTTGCTATGTTCAAAATAGAGTTTTAGTTGTGCAGCCTCACAATAAGACATCATATGAACTTTTTAATGGTAGAACTCCTGCAATAGGATTTCTTAGACCTTTTGGATGTCATGTGACAATTCTCAATACCTTAGACCATTTAGGAAAATTCGATGGTAAGGCAGATGAAGGATTCTTTGTTGGTTATTCTCTTAATAGCAAAGCATTTAGAGTTTACAACACAAGAAAAGAAATAGTAGAAGAAAATCTACATGTGGAGTTTTTAGAAAACAAATCCAATGTAGAAGGTCAAGGACCAAAATGGCTATTTGATCTAGAGTATCTAACAAATTCAATGAATGTGCCTTTTGTTGCAGAAACTAATAATTTTGCAGGTTCTAATACAACAAATGAGGCAGAGTTAGAGAAAGATCAAAATGATGTGATAATGCCAATATGGTCAAGTTCAATTGTGGAATCAACTTCGACAACTGATGAATCTTCTTCTAGCAAAGCTAAAGAAGGTGTTGAAGATGAAAGTAAAGAATATGGAACTCAGGAACAACAAAATATTTCTGCTGGTAGTATTTCGGTTGCTGCTGGTAGTGTCTCTGTTCCTGCTGGTCATTCTGCTGCTGAGCCAGAGCACTCTGCTGCTAAGCTTACTGATTCTGCTGTTCGGCCAAATGACTCTGCTGCTGGCCCTTCAGAAACAAAAGAATCAGAATTCTCAGATAATGAGGTGGATTTAGGTAATCTTCCACCATCTTATCAAGTTCCTTCTACACCACAAACAAGAATTCACAAAGTTCACTCCCTGGAACATGTGATTGGAGATATACAGTCAGGTGTGAAGACAAGACAACAATTGATGTCTTCAGACCAACAAGGGCTTCTTGATGCCCTTTATGCTTCAAAACAGCATGAGCTTTTAAACTCTTGCTTGTTTGTATGTTTTCTCTCACAAGCTGAACCAAAGACAATTCTTACAGCCCTAGATGATTCAAGCTGGTTAGAGGCTATGCAAGAAGAGCTTCTTCAGTTCAAGATTCAAAAGGTTTGGGTGCTAGTTGATTTACCTACAGGTGTGAAGGTAATTGGCACTAGATGGGTTTTTAAAAACAAAAGGGATGAAAGAGGAATAGTGATCAAGAATAAGGCTAGATTAGTAGCCCAAGGGTACACACAAGAAGAAGGAATAGACTATGATGAGGTTTATGCTCCAGTAGCAAGGATTGAGGCAATTAGGCTGTTTCTAGCTTATGCTTCATTTTTAGGCTTCACAGTCTACCAAATGGATGTCAAGAGTGCATTTTTATATGGTAAAATTGGAGAAGAGGTGTATGTTTCACAACCTCCAGGCTTCATTGACCCATTACATCCAAACAAAGTGTACAGAGTAGTGAAAGCTCTATATGGCCTTCATCAGGCACCAAGAGCTTGGTATGCAACACTAGCTTCCTACTTATTAGAAAATGGATTTCAAAGAGGAAAGATTGATCAGACACTGTTCATCAAACAGAACAAGAAGGATCTTCTGTTAGTGCAGGTGTATGTGGATGACATTATCTTTGGATCTACTAGGAAGGAGATGTGTTTAGAGTCTGAGAAACTTATGAAAGATAAGTTTCAGATGAGTTCCATGGGGGAACTTACATTCTTTTTGGGTTTGCAAGTTAAGCAATCATCTGAAGGCATATTTATTAGTCAAGACAAATATGTTGCAGAGATACTTAGAAAATTTCAATTTGCTGATTCAAAAATAGCAAGCACACCAATGGACGCTGAGAAGCACCTTCTGAAAGATGAAGATGGAGAGAGTGTAGATATACACACTTACAGATCTATGATAGGCTCTTTGATGTACCTTACATCATCTAGACCTGATATCATGTTCCCTGTTTGTGTTTGTGCAAGATTTCAAGTTACTCCAAAGGTTTCTCATTTAACTGCAGTCAAGAGAATTTTTAGATATCTCAAAGGTCAACCAAGGTTGGGTATATGGTATTCTAGAGAATCTCCTTTTGACTTGGTAGCATATTCGGATAGTGATTATGCTGGTGCTAGCTTGGACAGAAAGTCAACAACTGGAGGATGCCAATTCCTTGGGTGTAGACTTGTCTCATGGCAATGTAAGAAGCAGACAAGTGTGGCAAATTCAACAACTGAAGCTGAATATATAGCTGCTGCAAGTTGCTCTAGTCAAGTTCTATGGCTTCAAAACCAACTCCTTGATTATGGGTACAATTTCTTAAACACTGTTATTTATATTGATAATAGTAGTACAATTTGTATTATTAAAAATCCAGTGCAACATTCTAAAACAAAACACATTGAAATTAGACATCACTTTATAAGAGACTGCAATGAGAAAAGATTAATTCAAGTTCTTAAAATTGCTTCAAAACATAATTTTGCAGATCTGCTAACAAAAGCTTTTGATGTTTCAAGGTTTCAGTACTTGGTAGCAAGTATTGGAATGCTTAATCTTTAAATTTTCAATATGATGTGTTTTTGTAAATAAATTTTTGTTGTTGCTGCTGATTTATCTAATACTGCTGTTGTTACAAAAGTTTGTGCTAATAGTACAAATTTAAATTGTGTTATTCATATAGTTGGTCTTATGATTATACTAATGCAAGACAAGTACTTTGTATTCTGTTCTTTTGGTTTTAGACTAACAATTTCAGGTATGAATATGTAAACACAAAGGATTTTTCAAGTGAAATGGAAACAGCAGAATTGAGATATTAGCTGCTGACCATAATAGGTTTATGATGGACTGAGTTTGGGACTTTAAAGCTCCTTAAAACTACTTTCTTGAAATCTAATTATGATATTTCACATTGAATTGATGACTTAGTTGATCAGATAGTAACTGATGCAACTCACTTTCTATCATTTTATACTTTTAAGTATAATGTGCAAGTCTGAGGACATCTGATAGAAAGAACAGCTAGTAAAAGTGAATCTAACACTTGTGTTAGAGGCAACAATTACTATGAGCTGAAAACCCTGTCAAGAAAGCCTTTTGAATAGGTTTATCTTTACACAGGCAGTTATTTATAACTGAAAAATATTGGTTCTCATACAACCAGAGGTTGCTTTAAACCAAAATTTTGATTAAGTGTCTGTTAT
>CP139508.1:171857566-171912702 GCA_021014915.2 Artemisia tridentata subsp. tridentata | reverse complement strand
TATGAGGGGTGTCCTCATTCTTCAAATGGAGTAGCTAACTCCTGAACTTGTGAAAGACGTGGATTGCACCCAGCATCAGTCACCGAACAATATATAATATCAAATCATGTTAAGTCCACGAACACGGACACGAACCTAGGATTGCAACCCATACGTCCCCCGAACAATAATATTGGCCATAATAAATAATAAAGCGCGCATGTCAAAATGGGAACGGTGTGAGAAATCACTCACCCACACGTGAGTCATGCCACTGGTGCATCAATGACACGGCCATGTTACCTTCATGGCTAGGAAACGAACTTGGCTCGGGTATCAAACTGAAAGGTCAAAGGTCCAAATCAAAGCAAAGGTTCAAATAGTCTAATATCATCGAATCATGGTCAAAGTCCAAATATCAAAGGTTCATGGCAAAGGGTTCATCATCGGAGGTTCATAATCAAATGGTTCATTTAAAGTAATCTTTATCAAATGATTTTCATAAAAATGACCTTTAATAACGGTTTTCACAAAAGTAGTCTTTAAAAGTAATTTTCGTAAAAGTTTAGTAAAATTCCATATAAACGTGGTATTGCATCATTCATAAACATCGTTTAAAAAGAGTTTAGCCCAAAACATTTCCATGATATAATTACAAAGGTTTTCACATCTAGTTACCAAAATCAAATGAACCCTCGAACGTGATTCAAATACTAATATCACAAGGTAACGAACGAATATCAGATGGATCATTATAGAGGCTCAAGCAAAAAGGGTCATATCGAACATCAAAGTCAAAATGAATCAAACAAACGAACCAAAGTGTAGGGGAACATAGCAATAGCTTAGGGAATCTTAAAACGAATCAAGATAAATGAGTCATGAGAGGAGAAAACACCCTTACTGAAAAAGGGTAGAATATCTGTACCTCAAACCGCAAATGAACCATATCAGAAAACACAGGGATCGGAAGTTACTTCTTCTTCAGCGAATCTACACGAATTAATGATCATCTTATTATTATTTAAGAACCATTTCATAAGTTATTACCGATTCAATACTGTACTTATTGTTGTTCAGATTGACATATCAAGGTTTCTTGCTATTTATAGCGACTTTTCCAAATTTAGTAACTTTCCATATTAGTGAGTTTTCCGAATTAGTAACTTTGATACTTTAGGGTTACAAATGGCAACTTATTATGATTTAGGGTTAATTGTGCAAATTACAAAAGTTTAAGGTTCATTTATGACAATTATCAAAGGTTAAGGTTTATAGCGTACTTAATTTAATTAATAGCTAACTTAGGGCAAACCAAATTTTAATGAACATTTGAACACATCTCGGATTAATTAAGCTTTAAACAAACACACTCACACTTGCACCCTCTTGACTCCAAAATAATACCGAGACACTCCCTTTTTTTTTTTCTAAAAATTCGAATGAAACAAAAGTTACCAAATCCTCTTCTAGGTACACATTTAACGAGACCAAACAAAATCCGACCTACACAAATTGAGACCAATGTTTAACCAAGTCATTTTAACCTTTTGATTCAAATTGTGAACATGTTTTTAAAACTCATTTGACTCATTAAAACTCACGCAGATACACACCATTTGACAATTCATAACTTATTTAATGACTCCCTTTTAACTGACTACCATTCATGTGTAACACACCACGTGATAATAAGGCAACACAACTCAATGCCTATCGTTTTAAGATCTTGTTTACAAGCACTAGCTCTTTATACAGATTTTGACTCTCATTGAACACGCATTTAATCCAGCCCCTCATGATTGATATATAAAATCAATATATAAAATCACACACTAACAGCTTTTATAAAATCAATATGCATTGTCCCTCATTTATTTCCTGAGTTTATAACCAGCTCCTAGTACGTATATTAAAGACCATATCTTGTTCTAATTTCCAGATCAACACGTATATCACCACATGCTCGAATGCCCCAAAACAAAACCAAGTCGACACAACATTACACGTCTTGAACAGATTACACATAACGTATATAAATGTTTGTTCATTTTCCAGATTTTACGAAGCTCGTTCCATTGCTCATATAATAAGCTGATTCGAATGGTCTCAAAACAGAAACAAGTTCGACATATAGGTTTTCGTATGTTCATGATTTCATGAAATAAATATATCAGTTATCCGTGCACCATGTTTAACGAAAACATTAGTTTAACCTCACACACTTATACGTATACATGCTACATATTTCGAAAGAGAAAAAAAAAAAACACAAAGACGAAGGAGGGGATACCTCTTGAGTCGGATATAATGAAGGAAACAAAGGACGCCGAACCGAACCCTTGATTCGAAATCAAAAACCCCACGAGCAAAGACCGAAACAATAATCAATGATCACCACCTTGTGATCGGATCTTACGAGAGGAAACACAAGGACAAGGGACGTATCAAAACCTACGAGTAGCACACAACCCCGCGAATTGGACGCCAACTTCGCGATCTATGGACACCCTTCGAACCACGAACGAAACTTCCTTCACTTCTATAGCCTCTTGTCGTGCTCTAGATATCAAAGTGGATCGAAACTTTTGTTGTTGTTTAGTTTGAATGAGTAAAATAATGGGAGAAGATGGAAATTGTTTTGAGAATATATGAGGTGTTAATGTGATATAACTTTCTTCCCTACAAAAATGGGATACGAGTATGATATGATTTCCCGAGATTTGCTCTTGACCAAAAATACAAATGTTAGTTATATGATGCATATATATCTTGTTTCTTATCATTTGAACGTGTAAAGTAGGAGGGTGAAGCACATTTTTGGTTCACAATATACCCATAAAAACGTGTACAACATATTAAATAAAAGGGTGTGTTGAATTGTATAGGCTAGGACATGTAGGATTTATTTTGTATTAAGTTACAATGTATAGTTTAAGGTTTAATAATATTAGTGTGTATAGTCTATAGTTTTAAATGTAGATGACTTAGTACCAAACTTATGTTATAAATTAATAATGTTCTTGTATCATTATGTGAGTTTTTATAAATTCAAAATTAGAGTGGCAAAATGAGAATTTCAATTGAATGGAGATTTAGGGTTTTACATAATGAGTTAGATGCGGGTTATGAATTGATTAAATTATGAGATGGAATACATGATATGTATATGTATGCTACGTAAGCGAATGATAGTTCTTGTATCGTATAGACTAAAGTTTTATTTATGTGGATTGAGTAAGACTTGTTTTTATGTGAACGTTAAGGATATATGAGGATGTGCGTAAGACAAGGATTTAGATGTGTAGGCAAAGCGTATTGTTGTAATGTGTAATTGCAAGATATTAAAGAAATGTATGAGTAATGAATGATACATGAAGTAGCTATTGCATAGATTGATAAAGTAAAGAAGTAGTTACCTTAATGATAATAGACAAATGGTATAACTTAGGCATGTTTAATGGTTTTAAATTATAAATTAACTATAGACTAATGAAACGTAAGTGGTTAGTAATGTTTATCTTTTGTGGAAAGAATGATGAATGTAGACCTTACGTGTATATGAGATTAAGTATGTACTAATGTGCTTGATGTTTATGTATAAGGTGCTATTTCGTCATAGGCAAGTTGACTTATGAATGCGTGATATAACGTGATATATAGAAGAATGTAATGCAAGGGAACTCAAATTAGACGAGTCATTGGAATTATGATAGGTAAACATAAAAATGATGTACATATGTAAAATGGAATAAGTGGTTACTCTTAGGTTGATGAGAAAACGATAAATGTAATATATAAAAGTATGAAATAGACGAGTATTATATAGATTGTGGCAAAGTAATGAAAAATGATAGGTGGGCGTTTAAAAGTGCGTAATGTAAAGAGAAGAGAAAACAGAAGAGTGTTAGTCTAAGAAATGCTTGAGTAATGAATAATTAGTGAAACATAGTGTTAGTGCAAGCAGTCTCGCTGGGGAGATTGTTAGTACAAGCAATCTCGTTTGTTTTGATTGATGACAAACATGTAACTTGATACATAACGTAAAATGTACAAGTTACTTGTAATCTTATTTTGTCTCAACATACATTCAACACCTCTCGACTTTTCAAGTCTTCGTATGATACAACACAGGTTCGTACATGTTTGTTATGTGGCATTATGATCAAACCCTTAACAAACAATTTAGAATGTTTAAAATACGACTAGGTCATTAAGTATTTTAAAAGACTAACCATTCTACTTAGAACCTCATTTCACATTCTGCATATACAAGTACTTTTACTTGTACATCATGTTTCCTAAGATTAATAGGATAAGTACACTTTAGGTGTTAAACTAACATGATACATATTAGTAAACATATATTAGTTAAGCTAGTATATACATAGGATATACATATATACATGCTACATGATCACTAGGATACATGTTACAAACATATACACATTTATATTATTTACATTTTAAATCTTAAAATGGAAATATATATACATGACATCATGGCATACATCATTGACAAATCTTGTAGATTTAGAAAGATATTTTGTAATGATCTTGAAGCAACATAGTTGACTTTGGAAGATATGGCAAGATATGGTAAGATATGGAAAGATTTGTTAAGATATTAGCTGTCAGGTCCCGGTGGATCCAAATGACATAAAGGGCGGATCCCGGCGGATCCCTTTTTTTGGAACCACCGGGTAAATTTCCTGTTGGCTATAAATAGCAGCCCATTGTTTACCCATTGTCTCACTACTTTGAATACACATTTCCTCTACCCTTTCCATACATTTAGATCAACAGTAAACCATGTAGAAACACACATTAATCACCCATTTCGTAATGATCATAATGTTACTAACTTTCATTATGTTGTAAGCATACACTGTTAATGATCCTGTAAAGCAGGCTCAAGATCATGAGACATCATCCATCACAAGCATAGCATACTTCATGATCCACCAAGAAGGTCAGAAGATCTTGAATTCATTATCCACCATAGCATACCAACATATGAAGATTCAAGGGTACTTGACATCCTTAGTGATTGAAGAGTTCTCATTCAAGAAGTTCATGTAGATCTCACTTGCATACATGAAGATCCATCACAACAAGTTTTGGGAGCTTGTGATCTTGATCCATTGAAGGCTTCCTTTCAATAGAAGGTCATTTAGAATAGTCATTCATATCCATGATACACTTATGTCATGGATCATCATTGATCATTTTGATCATCATTGTAAACTCCAAACTAGATTAGGTGGTTTATGTGTTTGTGCCATAAAACACAAGGTTTCTATGTTGGGCCATAAAACATATCGGGAGTGGTTGTACCCTTGTAAAGAACTCGACATCTAGCTTAGTGTCGAAAATTGTATAAGCGACGATGGGAGTGGTTGTACCCTTGTAAAGAACCAACGGGAGTGGTTGTACCCTTGTAAAGAACCCGGTGTTTAGCTTAGTACTGGATAAAGTGTAAGCGACGATTGTAAGGTTTTCTCCACCGAGAAGGGAGCTTTTTGATCTAGTGAAGTAACTCTCGAGTTGGGTACTCGGGGAGTGGAGTAGGGCGGAGAGGAGCTCCGTGACCGAACCACTATAAATCATCGTGTTCGGTTTGCGCTTTCTTTTACTTATCTCTTTACTTTTATATTTGCATTATGTGATTGATTGTGATGTGACTTGTTGATAATACTTGTGTGACAACATATTTTAACTTATGCAAGGTAGAAACATCTTTCATTTTAAAACGGTAACGTATTCACCCCCCCCCCTTTACGTTTTCACAATTGGTATCAGAGCCTCGTGGCTCTCATTTTCAAAACAAATGGTTTTTAAAATAGAGTACGATCCATGTATCAAATTACCTTTGAAGCGGAATATAATATGAAAAATGTTTCGCTAAGTATACTTAGAAATTTTGTTGTTAAATATTACTTTGTATACAAGCTTGAAGATGTCTTTGGAAAATCAAGAGAAAAGATTTCTTAAAAAGATTAAGTGTCAAATTGTGTGCGTAAAGCTAATTTATGAAAAAAAACGGGTTTTAAAGGAGCGTTTGGAATAGCTATTAATGTAGTTGAAAAAATCTCTTCGTAAATGTTTAGATAAGTCACATAATTAGAAATGTTGTTAAATATGTGTAATATATGTTTAATATTAAGTCTAGCAAGTCCTACACGTTTTCCTTATGTCAAAATACGAGTTTAGGTGAATCTGGTATAGAGTCCCGCGGAACCAAATCACATAAAGGACGGATCCCTTGATTTGGTTCCGCCAAATCCGTCTGTTCAGTATGCAGTTTTTGTTAAACTTCAAAAAATCATAACTAATTAACCGTAAGTCCGTAGAAGTCGTGCCACTTATCATTTTGAAGGGAATTAAGTCGAATTTCATTTAAAAATAATCTCATGTCCTAAATCTAAATTAAAATAGGTGAAAGAAATCAAATACTACAACCTGTTCAGAATATTAAGTTTCATTTTGACACAGTAACTTAAACTTTTACGTCGGGAAATGTAAGTTGGTATCTTTTGAACATTGATATGATTTCTTTTGAAACTAAAGAATTTGGTAATATAAAGGAAATAAATCAAGCTTGGCATACATCGTCATATTTAAATGCAAAGTGACGAAAAGTATCTTTTCATTTATGCTATGCTATGTGGCTATCTGTTCTAAGTTATTTGCATACATGTGATTTGCCTATTGGTAATTGTGATTGCATTTGTTGATAGGTAATACATAAGTGTTTTGCCATGACAATTTATTGCTTGTTTGATGCACAATAGGACTTTTGCAAGATCTTGTGCACTAAGTTGATAAACTGTGTTTGTTTCACTTATAGACTTAGATATTTTTGTTTGCATATGTTATGTGAAATCTTTGCATAACTTTCTTAGGAAAATGATCTAAGTAAAACTAGTTAAGTATCTTGAAAATTGTTGATTAGCATATGATCTCACCTAATGGTTCAAACATTAAAATATGTCACTGCCTTAAGAGTTTATCTAACAGTATCTTTGAAAAAAAGTGTTTGGTATAGTTGCTTTCAACAAAGATGTTTGATTATTTATCTTGTCATAGGATAGAAACTTATCTTTGAATGATCATGTGAACTAACCGTGTCATGCAGGACGATAACACTTTGATGTTATCAAGTTTCCGTGTTTAAGCCACTGTTTGGCTTAACATCCATTTATGGTAAGTTATTATCATCAGATTAATCTATGTGTAAACGTTTGTTAGAATCCGTGTTTTTAGTTTTAGTCTATTACATATTAGTAGTGACATATGTTTGAGGACAATTTTCGGAATTTGAACAAGTAACGAAAAATTTGACATATGCTCTGTTTAGAATTAGAACCTCCATATGACGGATATGGCGGGTCCCAAATTTTGGATCCGCCTAGTGTACGCTTTGGATCCGCCAGTCCTGAACTCACGGATTCCGCGGAACCAAAAAGAGGGTTCCGCCAATGTTGTGATTTGGATCCGCCAGAACTAACAGCTAGTTTTTCAAATTTTAGTTTAAATCCTTCACTTAAGATCACTCACTTGTATCACTAGAATTACGTTCACTGATGTTCACTCAGATTAGGATTAGGACATCTCACTTACAACAAATAGGATAATCATATCCAATCACAGTTTCAAATTTCATGAATATGCTCCAAAGTATCTTTTTAGTGAACCACTAAGTATTTGTGTTCATTACACACACTCATTGCATCCTCCTGTCCTTTACTCATCCTTTAGATTGATTTGTTAATTGACAACTTCACAATAAATCCAAACTCCTCATTTGCAAAGATATCACAGATCACAAGTCCAATTCATAACTGTTGATATTATCTTGTATTCACAAATATTAACTCACTTGGTTAACATGTCATCCTTCAAGACAATTTACATCGAGTCTCACACTCAGGTTATAGAGGTAATTATCAAGTCTTGTCATCCTTTTCTCAAAGTAGGATTGACAACTTAAGTATTTCGTCCGAAATATTCAAGTATATCTGACTTATGATTGTAGTCATTAAAAGTCATATCCGAAACAATTAACTCCCAAGTTTTTTAACAACGTATGTTAAAACACTTATCCTATCATAACTAGAACATTTGTTCTTCATTCCGTCACATTCAACCCCTAGGTTTCACAAACATAACTAAGCACTTCATCCACTAGTGAACCACAAGAATCAGTATCTATTCTTGTCATCTTCAACATCCATGTAACCTAAGTACTCTTGTACTTTCATCATCATCACATCGCATTCACCTCTGTGATCTATCTCAGGCCCTAAACCTCAAATCATGTCACCCACTAGTGAACCATAAGAATTAGTATCCATTCTTGTTGTCTTTAGCATCCAAGAAACCTAAGTACACCCATAGCACAATAAACCCCTACAACACCTCAATTCTTACCATCATTTGAATCCATTGAGTGCATTCCTCAAAAAGCCCTTTATTCAAACACTCGTATCAAATCAGCTATGCTTTAAACATATTCAACCATACTTTACCACCTATAGGATTAGAACCTTCACCATCATATAAGCATGATGCTCACATTCAATGTATATCATTTTCCACTAGGTTTAAGTAGTACAACTTTCGCAAGTCATCAAAGTATTGGTAATACTTTGTAATCAAACCTCTGCGTAAGTTTCATTAAACCTTAAATCAATATCTTAACAACATATGTTAAAATGTAAAGCCAACAAGTAATAATGACTCTTGAGGAGTATACATAAGAAACTCAAGTGAATTCTTCTTGCCATCCCCAAGTTTATTTAGGACAGGTCTATCCAATTCAAACACCTTAAGTATATATCTTCATTTAGGAAAACATGATGTTTCAAGAAAACATTATGCCTAAAATATCATATGTTTAGTTTTCACATTGTTAAAAGGACAATATATATCCTATGCATCATTTTCTCTTTGCAACATGAATGGTTATGCTACAAGAGATTTCATTACACCTCATCGGCTAAATGATCTTAAAACAAACATCCACTAGTTCTATGAACTATCTTTCTCATTGAGCACGAGTTAAATCTTACTTGTTGAAAGATACCATACGTATCTATTTCCTTTCAAGCGTACATTAAACCTTGGTCAAACCTTGTGCATATCCACATCTCAGGAGCATACACAAGACCTATTAAAGTTGGTAACTTTATTTAGACTCTTGTTCCAAAGAACTTTCTTCAGAACGTTCTTGACATATCCCATTACCACACACAAGCACATGTCTTGATCTTAGACGATCAAATCACTTGTATAACTCATTCTTAAACTCAACTCAAAGGATGTCAACCTTTAGATCATTCAACCTTAGATTCCAAACACAAAGATTAAAATCTGTTGACACATATTTGTCAAATTTACGTGTATAACATGACATCTTCATCACATTAGTTCAAATAGAAATAGTTGAGTCTCTGATTCCCTGGAATCAATGCATAAATATTTCCTAGGAAACACAAGTGAAGTATGTGTAACCCGGGTCGTTATCCCCAACGAAGGCGTGAATGGAATTCGTGTTCTCGAATCGTGCAACGTGTTTGAATGGTGGAAAAGATGTGATTTTGGGTTTCTACGCTAAAATTGATGAACATAAATTAAAAATGATTTAAAAGGTAAGAAAAACGATAATCTAAAGTACTCGAGATTAAAAACGTAAAGGAAAATTGAAAATACGTTTAAACCGGGAAAACCGAGCCTAAACGTCAAAACGATGAAATATTAACTCTACGGGTACAAATCTATTTTTCCTACATACTAAATGACAAAATAAAATTTTGGGAAAAAGAAAAATATTTTTTTGACTTTTTAATTAATTAATATGAATATAAAACTAAATTAAACTATTTAAATGATTTAAAAATTGTAAACAGTAATGGAAAAATATGGAAATTTCTGAGTAAATCTAAAATTTAATATTCTATCTAGGAAAAATAAAAGCAAAGCTTATCTAAACCTAATAAGCTGTTTTGGGCAAATAATCAGTTTTCAAATAAGCTAAAAATAAGCTAAAGTTAACTAAAAATTACCAAAAGCACAGAAAATGAAAAACATACTAACTAAAGCTTAAAACAACTGAAATAGATCAAATAAGCACAAGAATTAAGCAGAAAAGCAGTTGAACAGTAGCATAGGTAAGACAGAAGCAAGGAGGCTTCTCAGCCTACTTCCAGCTGATCTAGAAGCTAGGGGAGAGCTTATCAGGGCAAACCAAAAGAAAGGGCTTAAAGCTTATATAACAGACTATATATAAACCCAAAATGCCCAAATGTTATCCTCAATTGCTTATCCAAATCAGTGCTAGATCAGGTGGCTAAAAAACATAAAACTGAGTAGGGCAGAACAGTTCTGATGTGGCTTATTGCAGAGTGAAAATAAGCCATCTAATAAGCTCTAAATGCTCAACTAAGCTAAAACAGATTAAAATTAACTTACAAGCTACTGATAAAACCAAAAATTAGAAATAAAACCTACTTAAGCTAGCTTAAAACTAATGAAGAAAATTGCTGAAAATGCAAAACTACAAAGTTGCAGTCTGCTATACAACTTGGACTGATAAAAGCTAAATATGAAACAAGGAAATAAGGCACTTAACTACTACTCAAATTGGATAAAGTGGATCCTATAAATACTACAAACAAGCTTGACACAAGCCTGAGCTTATGAAAAGCTTACAAGCTCAGCAACTAACCTCAATAATCAATAACCACTGAACTCCTAAAAATGCGTCATTTTAACTGAGAACTTCCTATAAACTAATTGAATAAGTTAACTTAAGAGAAAATGAGACTAACCAAATCACCCATGAGCAATAGGAGGTCAGCTTGACCTGTTTTCACCCATAAACCAAACAACCCTTTGTGGCACTGTTTGCTACTTTTAAACTTAAGCAGACTAGAACAAGCATAAGATTAAGAAACTAAGATGTTAAAAAAACTACACTACAAAATTTTGGTCTAAAAACAGTGACAACTTCTTCTCTGTGTCTTCATTCTTTTTTTTATATCTATCCCATAAGCTTCACTGACCCTTCTTGAATATTTCCCAACCGTTGGATTATCTTCAATCAATCTGGATCGTTCATATCAGTTTTGGTGGGAAATGTTACCAAGTGGGTTTTATCTAAAAATCAAAGCACGTAGGTAGTACTGTGGGTAGCTAAGTAGGAGGGGGGAGGTTGGAGGCGTGTTTCAGTGAAAAGCATGGGAGGAACATTATTGTCGGGTTGAAGGTGGATTTGCAGAGAAGGACATGGTTTTGGCGGGTGGTTTTGGGAAGGGATAAGGGTTTGACTTTTTCTGGTTTTGTTGACCCGTTTTATTAGTTAAACACAAATAGGATGGGGTGGGGTTTTGGGCTTATGATTTTTGTGTTGGGCTTTATGTGTTGGGTTTAGGATAAGGATTAATGTTGGGTTTAATTTAGGGGTTAAGGGTTAAGGGATTTATTAGTTTAGGGATTAGGTTAAATGTTAGGGACCAATTATGCAACATTCTGAAAATATGTCCAAGGACCAATATTGACCCTTTTGATATTTCTGAGGGTTGACTTTGACAATTTGAGCATAATCCCGGTCCAAACTCGTAATTTCCTTTCCCGGCTTCAGCTTTTCACGATTTTCCAATCCTGTGCTCGATTTTGTCTGTTTTCGCCCTGTTTTCGATCCTTTTATATTAAATGCGAGAAATTTAAACTAGAACAAAATAAATAACATGCTTGATTTTCAAAAATGGTATCATGGAACGGGATTCACAAAAAATGGGTGTCTCTAGGGAATTGAAATCGTCATCGTCTTTTTATACTCCCAACTAAGCTTAAACTCAATGTGCAAACGTTTTTGTAAAATGCTAACACTACTTATACTAATAATCTATGTAAGCCGAAACTTAACTTTTCACTCCCATATTTGTTTAAGTTTAGGTGACTGTGCTCATTTTCAAAATTTTGACCGCAAAAATCGACGTTTATTATGGTTGCCATTCGTTTAAGTCAAATACTAATTTACCGGGAACCTCGAAAATCTAAGGATCGAAAAGGGCCTTTTCCATGTAGCGGCTTTCTTCTCGGCACATCCCAAACCAGTTGGTTTGAGGTGACCAGGCTTTTGACACCCCACAGAGAATAGTACCGGAATCAGCGGAATTTCGATTTCAAAGATTTTGGATATTCCCACTACGCTAGTATTAAATACTTAAATAGATAACAACAAACGATCATTTAGAGATTAGAGACTCAAAGACGAGATCACTCCATGTAACGGCTTTCTTCTCGGCACATCCCAAACCAGTTGGTTTTAGGTGACCAGGCTTTTGACACCCCACAGAGAATAATACCGGAGATTTCGAAGCCCTTTGAAATCAACAATCTACTAAATTACCGTTTAACCTTTATACAAAATCGACGAATCCAAGTTCAACTTCCGATTTAAATTTAAGAGAAAGCAATTTTCCTACATTTATTAACACATACATCTTTATTTTCACAACATCAAAATTTATTGCATTTTACAATATCATTCCATTTTCTTATTTTTATTTTTTATTTTTTCATTTTTTCATTTTTTTTAACTTGTATATATATATATATATATATATATATATATATATATATATATATATATATATATATATATATATATTTACATATATGCTTTCACCAAAATTAAAATAAAAAGTTGAACTCAGGCTCTATATCAAAATTGTATAAAAATTTGTTTTGCATAACAACATGATTTTGGCGTTCAAACGTTTGAAAACATGATGAACTCAAATAAGTACATTTTATTATCATCATTTATCCTAATTATTTGACTTGTTTTATTATGTTATATATGAGAATTGATACGTTAATGTTTACTTTTGTAATTCTCAGGTAAAAACAAGTATTATGTGAAACTTGGCGATTTTGGACTAATTATGGAGCAAAACAAGCAAGATGTTAAGAGTCTACTGAAATGTACAAGATCAAGATCATTCTGCTCCAGATATGACGCAACATACTTCGTACATACGACGCATCACTATCAAGATTTCACAAGTGACAATCCAAGACAGCAAAGGACATGCGCCGCATAGAGAAATGGAGTTACGCCGCATCTTAAGGCGGTGTACGAATATTCCTGAATATATTAATCTTGGACCCCACGCGAAGT
This sequence comes from Artemisia tridentata subsp. tridentata, assembly GCA_021014915.2. Taxonomy (NCBI): domain Eukaryota; kingdom Viridiplantae; phylum Streptophyta; class Magnoliopsida; order Asterales; family Asteraceae; genus Artemisia; species Artemisia tridentata. Next base: position 171,899,534 of record CP139508.1, on the reverse strand, counting down.
TAAGTCAATGCGCCGCATCTACTTATCCTATGCGCCGCATCTAACCCTCAGACAGAAACTATAAATACCCCAAGGCCAGACGAATTTCGGGACACCTAGTACGAGACTTAGCTAAACTCAGAAGAGATAGACAGCCGAATTCAGACGTATTAGCAGCATAAGACACACCTTGAACGAAGATACAAGAGCTGTAAGAAGGTCCTGCATGTATTCAATTCATTAAGTAGTTTTGTTTTATTGTATTAGTACACTTTAATTCATCAGAATTGATGGGCCGATTCCATGTGACTACGGAAAATCATGGGCACCCCTTAAAATTGCTTTCCCATTAATTAAAGTTTATATGTTGATGTCTTTGGTGACTTTTATTAGTGCATTGATAACCTCTGTGTCTAGCTGAGCATTGCTTGGGTCGCCATGCCCCTTCCTCGCCTATTTATTCTATCATTTCTAGGATAGTGGGATAGACATAAGTAATCATTAAGGGTTTACTCGCCGATAAGATTAGAGCCAACGAGAAAGGGTTAATTATATACACTTCATATAAAACTAGCAATAAAACAAGTGACAAGCTACTTAATTATCAGGACAGGTCTTCTTATTGTCTCGAGTATCTATCTGTGTACGTGTGTGCTAATCGCTGATTCGTGCTCATTAGTTTAGTTTTCTATTTAATCATAACCAAAGCGTGCTAGTCTCTCAGGCTGAACCCCCTTGCGTTAGACTAGGTTGTATAGCTAACTTAAGATATTAAAATACTGATTAGAATAACTAGATAATACGTTCCACTCTTAGTGATCGACACTCTACTTACCATTATATTCATACTGACCGGGTACACTGCTCGTTAAAGTGTGTGTTTTATTGATAAGTCGGCTAAATATAAATTTAAAACTTGAGTAGGCATTAATACTGCTAAAACCACAACGACATCACGCGCGCACCAAGTTCTTGGAGCCGCTACCGTGGATATAAAAGAATTAGAGGAATACACACGCACCATCAAGTTTTTGGCGCTGTTGCCGGGGAGTGAATTGTTATTATCTGTTAATTTGATTAGTATTTTAATTAGGTTTTTCTTTTTAATTTTTAGATTCTAACCGCTAACCCTGTTGTATATTAGATAAATTGCATTCATTGTATTATTTGCATATTTTCTGTTTTGTGTGTTTTTATTTTCTTTAATTTTTGTTTCTTTTTGTTTGTTTTTAATTTTTATTTTTCTTTTTTCTATTTTTCTGCATTCTGATATCGTTGTACTGTGCTAATACAAACGATACGGCGCATCTATTTTCATAGATACAGCGTATTGCGTTTAATTTTTATAAAATACAACGCGTTTAATAAATTTGAGTACGACGCATCTTTCCCCAAGATACGGCGTATTGTGTTTTTAATAAGATATTTTTTCTAAACCCTAACGCCATACGACGCATCTGTTTTAACAGATACGACGTATTGTCTATTTAAATTAAAAACAGTTTTCGAATTATTAAACAGATACGACGCATCGATTTCTATCGATACGGCGCATCTTCTGAATCAAAAATCTTGTATTTTGAAACGTAACGAAAATACGGCGCATTAGCTTTTGTTAATACGACGCATTTAATTTTAATAAATATAATCGATTTTTGATAAATAAAACAGATACGGCGCATTCTAAAATTATAAGCGGCGTATCTACTTTCTGAATAAAAGTCTGATTAAATTTTAACGTAATAAGATACGGCGTATCCAATTTTCTGGATACGGCTCATTGTTTGCAGATATCAGTTATTTTTATATCCGTTTCTAAATTGATTAATTTCTCTTCTAGCGAACAAATCCTACTGACGATTTTACCTATGATGACAGGTTTTGCTATGGAAGACATGTCAGTGAACGGATATCTTGCTAAGGAACTTATGGATGATAAGCACAATGAAAAGTCCCACACCAAAAAGCCGTTAATTCTGGAAAGTGATGACGAGTGTGATAACTATGAAGTTAGCTTGAGCAAGTTCCCAGCATTAAGCATTACTAAAAGCTCAGAATTGGAAAAGGAACTCTTGCTTTCGGATTCATTCGAAGAAGTTTATGAAGATGCCACCTTCAATGTACTCATGATTGATGCCGATTTATTCTCTTGGGAGACCCCTCTTGAAGCTACTTATAAGGAATTCAAACGCTTATGCAATATTGAAGATGGGATATTCTCTTATGATTTACTAATGAGCTACACTGAAGATGAATTGTTACTCTTATGGCCTATCATTGAATCTAAAGGATTAACTTGGACGACTATCGAAGAAAAAGATGGGAAATTCCAAATTGAATACATGAACTCAGAAAATGCAGTCAACAAATCGAGCAACAAAAGCTATATCCAACCTATACAAACTTCTTATATGCCTTATTCCGAACAGTATTGGGGATTAGATAAAAGCTATCTGGATAACGAAAGAATGTATGCTGAATCGGAGATACTATTTCGTGGAAAGTTGGTAAGGTTGATGGATATCTCTTTAGAAGAGTGGCTTAAACTTAAATACGGCGATCCTAAATTTGCTCCTATGAATGAAGTCAAACGGATTGTGACTTCATGGTTGACACGAAGTTTTAAAGAACAATTTAATGAGTTCATGGAGATAAGAAGGAACATGATTGGTAACACTAGCTTTGACGTTAACCACGATCCTAACAATGTTGATTTTTCAAATTGGTTAGCTAGTAAGTTCAATAACCATAGGAGCATGGACCGTGCTACTAAAGATGTGTTATGGGTATATTGGATGAGAGGGGAAGATGAGGAAGTAGGGAGCAACAATGGATCGTCAGATGACAATTCAACAATCGAGGAAGGGATTGAAGAATTATTCAGCATAAACATTGATGTGTTCAATTATTAGACACCCTTGTGCAAACAATTTAAAGAATTTAATTACCTTCTTCTAATTGACGCAGATGTGCTAACTGGAGACCTACCAGGATTCAAAACTTATGATGAGTTCAAAAACACCTGGTACTACGAATGGAATGACCAAATACCATGGGTTTGGGATAAACCATGGGAATTTGAGAATATTAATCACACTTGTAAACCTTTCCGTTTCAAGGATGGAAGTTGTGAATGGCCAACCTGTGATTATAAGAATGATGGAACCTGTAATGGGGGAAGTATAATTGGAATGAAACGGGTTGGAAATGATGTATACTTTGAAGGCGACGATTGGTATGAAAAAGTTGAAGACTGCCCTCGTAAAACAGAGGCTTTGCAAGAAAAAGGTAGAATCAACTACTTAAAAGAACTTAAGGGAGCATCGGACACTACTTTTTAGGAATGGGTGCATGGAAAATTTAAAGATTACACAAGGCTTAGTCGACGCTTGCAATGGGAATTGAAAAGAGAGTGGGATGAGATTCAAGATTATTATCAATCCTTTAACGTGTTTAATTATGATCCCTATGATAATAACGATGAGTCGCAAGGTGAATTGATTGATGAACTTGATGACTATTTGAATAAGGATCCTTATTTCAAGTTTATTGATAAAGACGAAGAAGAATTCATCAAGAGAAAATGTCGACTACTTGGGATCCCTTATAATGAACCACCCATGATTATTTCTGAAAAAATTAAAGTCATCAAATACTCTTTGGGACCTGATGAGGAATATGTTGCGACGAAGACCAAAGCATATATTAGATTAAGTCGAACGGAAGAAAATGTTGCGGAGCTATACGGGAACATCTTTCGGATGACAGAAGAAGGATGGCACGTAACAAGAACAGAATAAGGAGCTGAACGTGAGTCTAACTTGAAGACTCTGGAATAAAGACAAGTGCTGACCGGGAGACAACCAGAAATTTTTTTACTTTTCTGTTCTGTGTCGAGTCAGTCAGACCCGCAGAAGATACGGCGCATCTCAATCCTAAGATGCGACGCATCGCCTGCAATGGTCATATCTTATTTAATTTTCTGCATTTTTATTTTTGACTTTAAAACTTTCTGTCAGTATTTTAATGCGGCGCATCCCTGGTTAAGGATGCGACGCATCTTCTATTGTGATTTGTATTTATTACAGGCTCGATACGGCGTATCTTCTTCCATAAGACACGGCGTATCGACTGACCTGATAATTTTTATTTTAATTTTTTATGTTTTATTTTTACTAACTACTAATGTATTATGCAAGTTTGAACTTTCTTAACTCAGGTGTGTTAAAGTCTTAATGGTATTATAGATTCCTGCATTTCTGTGGATACATCATCTATGAAGCTTAAACGTTCTCATTCACAAGAAAGTTGATTTTTGCTCTTATACGAATAATGGAGGATCATACCGAGCAAATCTCAGGGGAGTTTTTCTGTTCTAATTCTTTTATTTTCCAGTTTTTAGCCTTTGTCACAAACAACGAGGATGTTGTTTAACTTAAGTGAGGGGATTGGAGAATTAGAACACTTACTTGTCCTAAACTTTTGCAAAATATGCTTAAAATGCACTTAATACGCTTAAATTTAAAATTTTTAGCATGTTTTTGTTTAAAGTCTAAATTACATAGCTGCACACATAACATTATTTCCAAAAATTATGAACTTTTCAAAATTCACAAATCTATGAGTGTGCCGGTGACTTGTAAACTTTAGAACTTGGCTTGTATACTATTCGAGACAACCATAATAAGTATTATCTACATAATTGGAATGACTTGTCTAAATTGGTAAATTTCTAGGATTACACCCAAATAGCCTTTATATGTTATGTGATATTAACTAACTACACTGGTTAGTTAACCCCCGTATAAACCCTTTGTTACTCTCACTTTTAGAGTAAGATACCCCTAGAAAAACACTCAGAGCCATTCCTTTCGTTTCTTACACCTTTGTTATAATGTTTCGTTACACCCTTACACCTTAGCCTACCATGTAGATTAAAATCCTTGGTTGGTTAATTGCTTTAGGCAAAGTGTGTTTCCTTACATTACCTGTGTTCGCGTGCGTAATTCATTATCTTTGGTTGAGTCGGGAAATTGCACAATGCAATTGGTATGAAAGTAAATATTTTATATCTTTGAGTTTATTTTTCGTGTGTTTACTACTTTCGCTATTACAGTTATTTCTGAAAGTATGAAGAGTCTGGAAAAATTATCCGGAAAAATAGTGATAGAAAAGTTGTGAAATTTTACATATATGTTGAAAAAAAAAATCGAAAAAATAGAAAAGAAAAAGAAAAAGGATAAGTTGGAAGTTTATTTTAACCAACTTATGTAAAGTTTTGTATTAAGTGGTCGATATCACCACTATTTGTTATATATTATATTTATGGATTGAATGGGAGTTGGCCGTTATGGGAACGCCAACTAAGGTTATTCTTTGATTGAGATCTTGTTGAGTATAATTCGTGTCTACCTAAAGCGTGTGTTTCAAGTGTTAAAGCGTGAGTTATTTAATGATATGAGTCTTATTCATGGGATGGTAGGGATAGTAATTTACCACACTTAGGATTTTAATTTATCCGTTTTGTTTATTTTTCATTTTACACCAATTTGTATCCCAAATATTATCCATACCCTATATCATTCTTTATCCAAACCTTTGATTTATTGAGATTAGGGATTTGAGCAATCTTAAGTATCGTAGTCGTGGATTCGGCTATGTATTTATGATTTTGTCGCCCTTTTTGATATAATATTATTGGTGAAGATTACTTGGTCCTATCTTTAGCCTATTCGAGTTAAGGATTTGAGCAATTGCAAGTATCGTGGTTGTGGATTCGATCATGTATTTGTGATTTTGTCGCCTTTTCTGGAATTTGAGATCGATAGAGATTAAAAAGAAAGATTAACCCTTAACCAACAAACCCTTTTTACCGCTTTAGACTTGTTATTCCTTAGCTTTAGTGGGGGAGATGCGTATACTTGCCAAGCTTATGATAGGATATTCATCACGACTGGACAGTTAAACGATTAGATTTGCTTTTATCGAAATATTTTATTTTATTTCTAATTTGTTAAGTGTTTGGTTGTGCAATTATGACAAAACGAATACATGCTTAAATATAAAAATAAATCCTAATATTTTTAGGATACATTTTCATAAGATTTATTCTAATGTTTACTTGGGGACAAGTAAAGTTCAAGTGGGGGGATATTTGATGAACTCAAATAAGTACATTTTATTATCATCATTTATCCTATTTATTTGACTTGTTTTATTATATTATATATGAGAATTGATAAGTTAATGTTTACTTTTGTAATTCTCAGGTGAAAACAAGTATTATGTGAAACTTGGCGATTTTGGACTAATTATGTAGCAAAACAAGCAAGATGTTAAGAGTCTACTGAAATGTACAAGATCAAGATCATTCTGCTCCAGATACGCCGCAACATACTTCGTACATACGGCGCATCACTATCAAGATTTCACAAGTGACAATCCAAGACAGCAAAGGACATGCGCCGCATAGAGAAATGGAGTTACGCCGCATCTTAAGGCGGTGTACGAATATTCCTGAATATACTAATCTTGGACCCCACGCGAAGTTAAGTCAATGCGCCGCATCTACTTATCCTATGCGCCGCATCTAACCCTCAGACAGAAACTATAAATACCCCAAGGCCAGACGAATTTCGGGACACCTAGTACGAGACTTAGCTAAACTCAGAAGAGATAGACAGTCGAATTCAGACGTATTAGCAGCACAAGACACACCTTGAACGAAGATACAAGAGCTGTAAGAAGGTCCTGCATGTATTCAATTCATTAAGTAGTTTTGTTCTATTGTATTAGTACACTTTAATTCATCAGGATTGATGGGCCGATTCCATGTGACTACGGAAAATCATGGGCACCCCTTAAAATTGCTTTTCCATTAATTAAAGTTTATATGTTGATGTCTTTGGTGACTTTTATTAGTGCATTGATAACCTCTGTGTCTAGCTGAGCATTGCTTGGGTCGCCATGCCCCTTCCTCGCCTATTTATTCTATCGTTTCTAGGATAGTGGGATAGACATAAGTAATCATTAAGGGTTTACTCGCCGATAAGATTAGAGCCAACGAGAAAGGGTTAATTATATACACTTCATATAAAACTTGCAATAAAACAAGTGACAAGCTACTTAATTATCAGGACAGGTCTTCTTATTGTCTCGAGTATCTATCTGTGTACGTGTGTGCTAATCGCTGATTCGTGCTCATTAGTTTAGTTTTCTATTTAATCATAACCAAACCGTGCCAGTCTCTCAGGCTGAACCCCCTTGCGTTAGACTAGGTTGTATAGCTAACTTAAGATATTAAAATACTGATTAGAATAACTAGATAATACGTTCCACTCTTAGTGATCGACACTCTACTTACCATTATATTCATACTGACCGGGTACACTGCTCGTTAAAGTGTGTGTTTTATTGATAAGTCGGCTAAATATAAATTTAAAACTTGAGTAGGCATTAATACTGCTAAAACCACAACGACATCACGCGCGCACCATCAAGTTTTTGGCGCCGTTGCCGGGGAGTGAATTGTTATTATCTGTTAATTTGATTAGTATTTTAATTAGGTTTTTCTTTTTAATTTTTAGATTCTAACCGCTAACCCTGTTGTATATTAGATAAATTGCATTCATTGTATTATTTGCATATTTTCTGTTTTGTGTGTTTTTATTTTCTTTAATTTTTGTTTCTTTTTGTTTGTTTTTAATTTTTATTTTTCTTTTTTCTATTTTTCTGCATTCTGATATCGTTGTACTGTGCTAATACAAACGATACGGCGCATCTATTTTCATAGATACGGCGTATTGCGTTTAATTTTTATAAAATACAACGCGTTTAATAAATTCGAGTACGACGCATCTTTCCCCAAGATACGGCGTATTGTGTTTTTAATAAGATATTTTTTCTAAACCCTAACGCCATACGACGCATCTGTTTTAACAGATACGGCGTATTGTCTATTTAAATTAAAAACAGTTTTCGAATTATTAAACAGATACGACGCATCGATTTCTATCGATACGGCGCATCTTCTGAATCAAAAATCTTGTATTTTGAAACATAACGAAAATACGGCGCATTAGCTTTTGTTAATACGACGCATTTAATTTTAATAAATATAATCGATTTTTGATAAATAAAACTGATACGGCGCATTCTAAAATTATAAGCGGCGTATCTACTTTCTGAATAAAAGTCTGATTAAATTTTAACGTAATAAGATACGGCGTATCCAATTTTCTGGATACGGCGCATCGTTTGCAGATATCAGTTATTTTTATATCCGTTTCTAAATTCATTAATTTCACTTCTAGCGAACAAATCCTACTGACGATTTTACCTATGATGACAGGTTTTGCTATGGAAGACATGTCAGTGAACGGATATCTTTCTATGGAACTTATGGATGATAAGTGTTGAATCTAACACGCCTGCTAGATCTTTGAGCCTATGTGGATCGGTAGAATGCCTATGTAATCACAAGCACACTACAAGAGAATCTCTGAATATGAATGAGAAAAGAAAATAACTAATGCTATGATCCTCTATGGATCGTATAATGAACTAAAAGATGATTTTATTGAAGATTGTTAAGTTACAAAGATATCAAAACTCATAGACGGGGTGTTCCTTTTATAATCACAAGGAACCCTAACTCTATAACCCTAACCCGTCCTACAAGAATACGTGTAAAGAGATAAACATGATCTCTTCTATAAATAAACTTACTAAACATACGGATAACAGACAATAATATCCGCAACAACGAACACTATCAGCAGAAACAAAATATAACTATTAGCAGCAATGAGCTTCGGCAGGAACCAACACTATTGGCAGGAACCAACTTTCACTATCGGCAGCAACAAGAAATATCTTATTTCCAGAATTCCCAACAATCCTCCCCTAATCTTGAGGAAATAGCTTATTTCCGAAAAGATTCCCTAAGCAGTTACTCTACTCGAAAAGTACTTTGAAGTCCATAGGAAGAAGATTAAACCAGCAGCAGCATCAGTAAGTAACCATCAACCTTGAAACTCCCAGCAGCAACTTCAATAGTTCAGCAGCAATAGGAAATCATCCTCAAAAGAAGATCTAAGCTGGTCACCATGTCATCCTTGATCTTGACTGCGACTATGACAATATGTACATCAAATCACTTAAGTTTCATACTATTCTCATCACATTCAGGTGTGTTAACTCCTGTGAGAGGTGAATCATTGAAAATTAATGGATTTGATGTCTCTTTACCAATAGCCATCACTACTGGAGTAGCCAATGTTTAGGTGTGTTAGACCATGGTACATTGATAACCATCTGATTTTGAGTAAACCAGCAACTATAAACGGATTTGAGTTGTCTTTACCTGTAGCCGTTTGCTCAGGACTAGCCAATTCTTTGGTTTCAACTGAACCTTGGTGAATTGAATACCAAATATGGATACCAAATGTCTTTTCCACAAACCATACTTTTGTGGACTAGCCAATTCTTTGGATCCCATAAAGGGTTACATCTATGGTGAATTGAGAACCATTTCAACTCTCAGGAATGAACCATGGGTGAGTTGAAGTACCCTATAGCTTTGAGCAAGCTATTACAGCTATCAACGGATTTGATAATCACACCAGAGCCATACCCTCATGGTGAATCAACTCTTTCTTGTCTGCAAAACATGGTGAGTTGAATACCATTTGCTGTGTAGGTGTAAACACCAACACTGTACCTGCAATGTGATGCTCAAACCAACTTAGTAGCACACAAAATATACAATTTTTTTTTTTTTTTTTTTTTTGAACTAAAAGAAATCAGAAACACACCAAAAGAAAAAGAAAGAAAATAAGAAAAGATAGAAAGATGTACAACAACAACAAGAATCCTCTTAAGCTTCATCCTCCCCTTAATCTGCAGAACCTTTAGCTGCAAGTTGATCCTTGATGAATTTGACCAACTGTTCAGCTGTGGTTAAATCATTTCCAATTGTATGCTTGGGAACTCGCACCTTCTGAGTGAGCATTCTCTTCATAAGTCCCTCAGATAAAGGATAAGTGACATCCACAAACATAGTCAGGAACTTGCCAGATATGAGCTCCACAACATGAACATTGGAAGAAGGATATAGTCTCCAAGAAAATACTCTCCAGGATGATTGATTACCCCACACCAATTTAGCCTTGTCTCCTTCCAATGTATTCATCAATACTTGTAAATCTCCCCACAGCAGTAGACCAATTCCAGTAGGAGTATGAGTTTGATAGTGATTATCCACTATCTTATAAAGATGCTCCAAATCTTTCCTCTCTACTTTATTCAAGATCTCCCTCAGAAAAGTAAAGAATTTGACTGTCCCATTAAGAGAAAACCAAACATTGACTTCACCATCAGAAGTAGACCTAATCTCCCAGTGAGCAATATGACCCCAAGAGTGAATGGGATCACCTTCTGAATCACTATCTGAGTCAACCCTAATCAAATCTTGATCATCCACTTCAGAAATATCCCTAGAAGAAGAGTGATGAGAGATACTCTTCAGCCTTGTCCTTAGTCCATATTGAAAGATAGGAACTGAGATAGATGGTTCAGCAGAAACAGAGACATGAGCAGCAGGAATACCAGTAGAAATAGGACCTTCTTGTGGTGCCTCAGATGCCTCTACATTAGGAATTGGTGAAATGAATGTGGCATCCTGAGAACCTTCAGCAGGAATAAAGGAAGATGCACCAGACAATGTCTCTCCAGACTTCATTTTCTTTGCAACATCAGATTCTAAAAATGAAGGCTCTCTTTTCTTCCTTTGTGAAATATCTGTCTGGATTGAAGAATTTATCCTTGCATAGGTATCAAGGAACAACTTGTGGATTGCAGCATCAGTCCAACCTTTGAAGTCACTGAACTTGTAGTTAGCTTCATTCTTCAGATATACCTTCATAAAGTTGACATTAACTTTATTTGTAGGCATCTTAAATCCTGACTTTTGTCTTTCACTGATCCTATGCATCAATTCATTCCAAGAGGATGCTCTATGAGTCTTCAAGATAAATGCCTTGAGCTGATCTGACCTTTCATCTGAATCCAACTCTGAATCTTGAAGAATCATAAACCTATGAGCTCTAATAATCATGTCAGAAGCCAACAAGTATTCAACTTGCTCACTGAACTCTTCTGAAGTAGTCTCAGCTATATCCCTCTCATCTACAGACAGTTTCCTTGCAAGCTCCTCATCTTGAGCAACCTGAGCTAGTCTAGCTTCTTCAGCAGCAATTTCCTGTGCATGTACTTTTTCAGCTATCTCTTCATCATTTTGAGGTGCTTCATGAGGAATAGTGTCACTATCAGCAGCAATGGATGGACAACCAGTAGTATTACCAGGAACCTTAGATTTAGAAGAGACACTACCAACTTCAGCAGGAACACCAGATACATCAGCAGCAATGGTCCTTGTTCCAGTGAAGTCCTGAGGTTGTGTAGTGATAGTGTGCTCAGAAGAGGTAGGCACTGCAGTATGTGCATCATCAAGAGAAACAGAAGCCAGCACATTAAGCCCATCAAATGACATATCATCCTGATCTTCCTCAGACTCAGAAAGTACAACCCTTCTTTTCTTCTGAGGATGTTAAGCTTCCAAAGAGCTGATCCTTTCATTTAGCTTTTGAACAATCTCACCAAAAGTTTCTTTAGTGTCCTTGAGCTCCTTTTCCAAATTTTCCACCTTCTCACTAAAAACTCTTTTAGTCTCTTTAAGTTCTGACTCCAATGCCTCAATTTTCTTCACAGACCTGTCAAGTAACTGGGACATAGAGGTGAGATCAACAGCATCCCCAGCTCCACCAGTAGGAATGCCTGAGGTATTAGGAGCTTCATTGGATCTAGGTGGAGAATCATTAAATTCCTCCCCTGCATTGGTGTCATAACTAAAAGTTTGCCTAGAAGGACTAGGAGAGGAAAGCCTTGAAGAAGAAGGTAAGTCTACAGAAGGTGTTGGCTGGTCAACAGGTGTACCAACTGAGATGGTCTGGTCATTGGGCTCATCAGGGTCATTAGTCTCAGGTGTAGGTGTCACTGGTCTAGGTGATGGTGGTAATAGGTCATCAGCAGCAACAGATGCAGATGCATCAGCAGCAACTGATGTCCCTTCACCAGCAGCATTGGATGCACTTGCATCAGCTGCATTGGGTGATGATGGGACACTGACATTGTCAGCAGGATCAGGGTTGTCAGCAGGATTGACATTGTTTAACATGGTACGCAATAAAGGCAAATGTTGGCCTGTAAAATTCATCTTCATCAGGGCAAACATTTTGGGAGTCAACCGATTCACTATCTTAGGGGATGTGTTAATGGTCTGTACACCTAAGATAATCTGAAGAAACCTAGGGTACATCAAAAATCTGTTTTTACCATTAGTGATATTCTCAATCATTCCCTCAAAAATATATTTTGCCCAATTAAATACCCTACCCTGAGATAGACAAACAAGACCAGACGCAATAGGACTTGGACATTGATCCCAACCACCTGACTTAACACTAATGCACTGTAGTAAAGTATGAATCAAAAATCTCCATTGAGGAGACAACTTATTTTTCAAGAAAGTACAACTACCAGTGACAGGATATCCTATAGCAGCCATACCATCAATAATATCTTGCCTGGAAAGATCATATTCCCCATGCTCCTCAGGAAATTGAAGCTGTACACGAATCAACTCCTCCGTAATGATGACCTCCTTCTCATCAATGGTGGCAACGATGTCGTCCTCCTTTCCCACAATGTGTCTGACCTTAGCTGTTGCCCAAAACTGCTTAATTAGTGAATCATACACCATCACCGGACAGTAAGTGAGTGCATAATGAATAGATGACCCACGAAGAAATGCTAACACTTAATCATAACCAATACTTATTGAAGATGACTCTAAGTATGCAACCTTGTTATGATCATCCTTGTAGCGAAGTGTTGACATTGTGTTGGATGAATGATCTAGGGTTTGAAATGAGAGAATTAGGGTTTGATAGGATTTTGAGAAATTGAGATGAGAGAAGTGCAATTTTAGGTTGGGGTTGCCAAATATATCACTTTAAATTACTGCAATTCTCCTCACGTAACATTGACCAATCGACTTAAGGAGGTTTGACCAATCGGCAGCAACACTTGGTCAATCGGCAGTAATAAGAGGTTTGACCAATCGGCAGCAATGAGAGGTTTGACCAATGTCAACCTTCCGAACTTAGTCATTAAGAATAACTCACCCGTATTAAATCTCAATACCAACCACCAATAAATTTGCACTAATCTCCATATCATTATATAACCCTCAAATCACATAACTTCATTATCACAAACCAAACCAAAAATCTTCAAAATCATGAGTTCATCTAAAAATACAATAATCGAAATCTCATCAGATTCTTCCTCCTCCAGTGACTCAGGGTGGAAAAACTACTTTCCCAAAACAGCATCATCCTCTCAAAATAAAGGTAATGCCAAGGTTGAGGAGGATACATATTCATCTGATCCTCTTCCATCTACTCCTTCGTCATTTGAGTACTCAAGCTCTGATGATGAAGACTCATCAGAGTTGAAGTCCTTAACATATTATCAGGGTGAATGGGAGACATATCCTCCCAATTTTCCCATTACGGATGAGCTTAGAGAAGAGATGAAGAGGACTGTGGCTCTACTTACTGAAGAGATGGAAAGGACAACTGCAACCTTCTATAAAGTACCGGTACCAAAAGGTAATGTTGATATTCGAGAAGGCTCTAGCCGTGAAAAACCTAACCCTCGAAGTCGAGACAATCGACAACGTGAAAGCCAATATCCAAGACAAAGGAAGACTCCCATCAAACCAACTCCTAAGCCAAGCCAGCCAACTCCACAATCAACCCACTCTACTCCAAATCCAAGTCAACCAACTGCAAGGTCACGCCCTAGAGCACATCAAAGGCGAACAACCTCAAGCTCTTCAACTCCAGCCCCTGAACCAAGACCGCCACTCCCAGTTGTGTTGGCACTTCCAGTCCCCCATGTGTATGAGGAAATCAGTCGACAGAGAGGAAGGAGGTTCATGCCTGATTATATGGGTAAGGGTAAAGGGAAGATGGAATAGGTGGTAGGGTTTAGGTTGATTGATGTTTGAAGGTTGGAATGATGTTTAACTGATGTTGATAAGTAGCTTTTGTAACTTGAACTGAATGTACTTATCTTTCTTATGATGAATGAAAATTACTGTCTTTAGTTTTAAATCCAAGCATTAAGAAGCTGCAAAACAAAGTTAACTAACAAAAGACACTAAAAGCCTGCAAAACAAAATTAGAGAAACACAAATCATAAAACATAGATGAATGGAAAACAAAACAAAATTACAAGCATTAGCCTCCCCTTAGGCTAATGCCTCCCCTCAAAACCAGCAAACAAGAATACAACAACATGATCAGCCAAACTGGACAATTACCAAGGATACCATGGAGAGTAAGCCATTCCTCCTCCAAAGATTGGATAAACAGGCCGGAAATCCTTCTGAAAGGATGAATAAGCACCAGTAGGAATGGTTCCCTGACTATCAGCAGCAACAGGAACAGGTCTATCAGCAGAAAAGGGAGCTCTGTAAGGGTTCATTCCTGCTGCTTGTGGGACATATGGAGGAATTTGTTTAACATTTTTCCACAATGACCTGGTCTGTTGTTCCCCACCATTCATCTTCATTCTCTTCTCATGATAGTCACAATCTTTAATGAGATGATATTGACTACCACACACAAAACAGGTCTTCTTCCTAACAGCCTTGATCTTACCAGAACTTTTCTTATTATAGACAAAATTATTACTATTGAAACTAGTGACAACGTTGTTTTTGACAGAGTTAAGAGAGCTGTTGTCAGGGGAAGCTATTTTAGAAATAGATTTATTATTAGTAGTTCCAGAAGTGATGTCATGAGACTTGGGTGAAGTTGACTTCTCATTTGAATCACATGAGGTATACTCTGTGGACTTAGATTCATAGGACTTGTTACTTTTGGAACAAGAAACAACTTCATCAGACTCACACTTAGAATCAGTTAAGTCATTTGACTTTTTCCCATAAGTCATGTGTGACTCATCTGAGTCAAGATCAAGGGCTGAGTGGATAGGGACAGGCTTGAAAACACCTCTTATAGGTGGAGGAACTGCATTCATACCTCCTTCCTTAACAAACTTAACTGGATTTTGATAATCAACTTCCTTAGGGGTAGGGTCAAATATTCTAGGGTGATAATCCCCAACATCAAATCCCAATCCTTTCTTACGCCAACCTGACTGATTACCATAATTAACAAGATATTTTTCAGATTGTTGCCATGAATTTATCCTAGCCACCTCATTATCCAGTCTAGCCTGCAATTCCTGATTTTCTAATTTCATCTTAGCATATTCTCTTTTAGAATGTTTTAGACAATTAATGGAGTTCTCTAAGTCTCTTTCCAAAACCCTAATCTTTTGTTCATATGCTAGCTGATTAGCTTCATGCCAAGCCTTTTGTTTTTCCACAGTTTTAAGAGCCTTTTTATATGCTTGAATATCTACAAACAGTTTATTATATTCAGGCTCCATTTCATCAAATTCTCTTCTAAGGTTCAAGTACAATTCATGACAACCATTTTGACAATGTTGTACCTGATGAGAGGTTCCCACAAAAGCAAATTCTTCCACTTTTTCCTTTGCAATATGAACCATGTTATGAGTTTGGTTGGGATTTTCAGCATCAGCAGGTTCTGTCCATTTTCTTCTTGAGTTAAACGAAAGCAAGGTTCTGACTTTCATGGTCCACCTTTCGAATTTATCTGCTGATCCAGACATAGTGTAATGGTTTAGAGAGATTGTATTTGAGAACTTTTGCTTTATGATCAGAGATCCTCACGAGGCTCTAATACCACTTGTTGAATCTAACACGTCTGCTAGATCTTTGAGCCTATTTGGATCGGTAAAATGCCTATGTAATCACAAGCACACTACAAGAGAATCTCTGAATATGAATGAGAAAAGAAAAGAACTAATGCTATGATCCTCTATGGATCGTATAATGAACTAAAAGATGATTTTATTGAAGATTGTTAAGTTACAAAGATATCAAAACTCATAGACGGGGTGTTCCTTTTATAATCACAAGGAACCCTAACCCTATAACCCTAACCCGTCCTACAAGAATACGTGTAAAGAGATAAACATGATCTCTTCTATAAATAAACTTACTAAACATACGGATAACAGACAATAATATCCGCAGCAACGAACACTATCAGCAGAAACAAAATATAACTATCAGCAGCAATGAGCTTCGGCAGGAACCAACACTATCGGCAGGAACCAACTTTCACTATCGGCAGCAACAAGAAATATCTTATTTCCAGAATTCCCAACAATAAGCACAATGAAAAGTCCCACACCAAAAAGCCGTTAATTCTGGAAAGTGATGAGGAGTATGATAACTATGAAATTAGCTTGAGCAAGTTCCCAGCATTAAGCATTTCTAAAAGCTCAGAATTGGAAAAGGAACTCTTGCTTTCGGATTCATTCGAAGAAGTTTATGAAGATGTCAACTTCAATGTACTCATGATTGATGCCGATTTATTCTCTTGGGAGACCCCTCTTGAAGTTACTTATAAGGAATTCAAACGCTTATGCAATGTTGAAGATGGGATATTCTCTTATGATTTACTAATGAGCTACACTGAAGATGAATTGTTACTCTTATGGCCTATCATTGAATCTAAAGGATTAACTTGGACTACTATCGAAGAAAAAGATGGGAAATTCCAAATTGAATACATGAACTCAGAAAATGCAGTCAACAAATCGAGCAACAAAAGCTATATCCAACCTATACAAACTTCTTATATGCCTTATTCCGAACAGTATTGGAAAAGAAAATCTCCATCGGACTTTCATTCAAGATGTTTGGATAAACATTGAAGTACTTGAAAGTTCCACTCCGATGAGATACATCCGGCTCAAAAGAATGGAGATGCCGGGGTCAAAAACTTTGTCCTCATTCCCGAACGAGAGAATGAGAGGACAAGCTACCTTATAGGAGAAGAAAGGTAGAAAAACTCGGACGACATATGTGAAATCAATGTGATGGCGATCCTCAAAGGGCAACGTCACATATGTCGGAGAAGGAAGAATATCGGGATTAAGAACTGAGGTCATATCATCAAGTTTATGAGTGATTGAGTCCTTGAACTCATCGTTCTCTAACTCTTCATCAAAGAGAGGATTTATGCTAGAAAAGTAATCGTCATCAAATTCAAAAAGAGAATTCGAATGGACTTCGAGACTTTCATTTGAAACGCCCTCATCAGAAAGTGATTCGTCATCACTAGAGGAAAAATCATCATTTGAATTGAAGAGGGGGTTAGAAAACGTCCCAAAAAAATCATCAGTAGTGTCAAGAGGATGATCACTACAAATAGACGAATCACATTCACTTTCCGATATATCCTCAGACTCACTTGGGATTGGGACAAGGTTCTCAGCACTAGACTTTATGAATTCGTCCGATTCCTTTTCAGGAACAGTGCTAAGAGGCTCATCCCCCATAATAAGAGAGTCCTCGGGTTTAGACTGAGAGGGAAGGATGGACGTGATTGCAATAGACTGAGGGAGTTGAGAAATAATATCACTCAAAGGAATAGTACTCTCCTCGTCGTCGTCATCTTCGTCATCGAGCATGCACGCCTGATTAAATAAGAAACGGTTATGTGCTGCACGTTCAATGGCGAGTAAATCTTTCATAGATTCACCATGACGATCTTCTTTGGTCTGTTTAGCAGCCCAAGCATTAAATGCATTCCTCACATCATGAAGTTTTTGGAATACATCTTTGAAAGCAGAATCCAGAAGATCATTCCTAATATTATGAATTTCTTGGAATGATTCTTGAGGAAATGGCTAAGGCTGCGTTTGAATTGGTTGATACTGTGGAGGTTGGTCATGATACGAATAATCATAATTGTTACAAGGACCATGCTCATAGACAAGCGGGGTCCTTGTTTGACAATCGGAATTATAGTGCGGACCTCCACAGTATTCACAACAGTAAAACTGTTGTGGCGGTGAATAATATGAAGATGTGTCAAATCCGGATGGTGTCTGATTGTTATAAGGGTTCTGCTCATAGACAAGCACGTCTCCCGTTCGATAATCATATCCCGGATGAGGACAACCTCCACAAAATTCACACAAGTATGTCTCCATATGATGTTGTGGGGGTTGGTTGAAAAGGTCAGGTGTTTCATTGTAGGGATTTTGGTCATAGACAAACCCGTTTCCCGAATTTACAATGCTACAACCGGGAAAATTTCCACCATTTAGAGGTCCCCCACACCATTCACAACCATAGTTGTAAGATGAAGACATAAAAAGAATTAAACGGATAGAGGGTGAGAAAAAGAATTAAACGGATAAGAGGGATACGAAGAATATTTTTGGTTTTTTAGAAACATTTTGAAAAATATAAAGGGAAAATAAATTTTGAAATGAAAATCTTTTTGGGTTTTTTTTTTTTTTTTTTTTTTAATGAGAAAATATTTACGAAGATTCAAAACACGCAACGATAAACGAGAATTCAAAATTCGCGTCAGCCCTCCCCGGCAGCGGCGCCAAAAATTATTTCGCTAGAATCAATGCATAAATATTTCCTAGGAAACACAAGTGAAGTATGTGTAACCCGGGTCGTTATCCCCAACGAAGGCGTGAATAGAATTCGTGTTCTCGAATCGTGCAACGTGTTTAAATGGTGGAAAAGATGTGATTTTGGGTTTCTACGCTAAAATTTATGAAAATAAATTAAAAATGATTTAAAAGGTAAGAAAAACGATAATCTAAAGTACTCGAGATTAAAAACGTAAAGGAAAATTGAAAATACGTTTAAACCGGGAAAACCGAGCCTAAACGTCAAAACGATGAAATATTAACTCTACGGGTACAAATCTATTTTTCCTACGTACTAAATGACAAAATAAAATTTTGGGAAAAAGAAAAATATTTTTTTGACTTTTTAATTAATTAATATGAATTTAAAACTAAATTAAACTATTTAAATGATTTAAAAATAGTAAACTGTAATGGAAAAATATGGAAATTTCTGAGTAAATCTAAAATTTAATATTCTATCTAGGAAAAATAAAAGCAGAGCTTATCTAAACCTAATAAGCTGTTTTGGGCAAATAAGCAGTTTTCAAATAAGCTAAAAATAAGCTAAAGTTAACTAAAAATTACCAAAAGCTCAGAAAATGAAAAACATACTAACTAAAGCTTAAAACAACTGAAATAGATCAAATAAGCACAAGAATTAAGCAGAAAAGCAGTTGACCAGTAGCAGAGGTAAGACAGAAGCAAGGAGGCTTCTCAGCCTACTTCCAGCTGATCTAGAAGCTAGGGGAGAGCTTATCAGGGCTAACCAAAAGCAAGGGATTAAAGCTTATATAACAGACTATATAAAAACCCAAAATGCCCAAATGTTATCCTCAATTGCTTATCCAAATCAGTGCTAGATCAGGTGGCTAAAAAACATAAAACTGAGTAGGGCAGAACAGTTCTGATGTGGCTTATTGCAGAGTGAAAATAAGCCATCTAATAAGCTCTAAATGCTCAACTAAGCTAAAACAGATTAAAATTAACTTACAAGCTACTGATAAAACCAAAAATTAGAAATTAAAACCTACTTAAGCTAGCTTAAAACTGATGAAGAAAATTGCTGAAAATGCAAAACTACAAAGTTGCAGTCTGCTATACAACTTGGACTGATAAAAGCTAATTATGAAACAAGGAAATAAGGCACTTAACTACTACTCAAATTGGATAAAGTGGATCCTATAAATACTACAAACAAGCTTGACACAAGCCTGAGCTTATGAAAAGCTTACAAGCTCAGCAACTAACCTCAATAATCAATAACCACTGAACTCCTAAAAATGCTTCATTTTAACTGAGAACTTCCTATAAACTGATTGAATAAGTTAACTTAAGAGAAAATGAGACTAACCAAATCACCCATGAGCAATAGGAGGTCAGCTTGACCTGTTTTCACCCATAAACCAAACAACCCTTTATGGCACTGTTTGCTACTTTTAAACTTAAGCAGACAAGAACAAGCATAAGATTAAGAAACTAAGATGTTAAACAAACATAATTAAGAACAAACAATAGGAATTAAGCTGAAAAGTAACATGAAAATAAGCAATAAGCAAATGGTTGACCTATGTTGACATATTTGACAATATTTTTTTTATTTTTTTTTTGACTTTTTGGAAATTTGGAAATGGAAACTGAATTAAGCAATAACAAACTAACACAATTTGTCGCAGGCTTGTGTTAGCTTAAGAAACTGAAAAGAAAGGCTTTTGGAAATTAAACAACAACAAAATTTAACTTTCTGAATGAGATTGAACTCGAATTATCTGAAAAAGAACAAGACTTTTGAAGTTAAACTGAAATTGACAATTACATTTAACTGAAATTAAAGTTACAATAAAACTTAACTAAACTTAATTTAAAAAAACCACACTACGAAATTTTGGTCTAAAAACAGTGACAACTTCTTCTCTGTGTCTTCATTCTTTTTTTTATATCTATCCCATAAGCTTCACTGACCCTTCTTGAATATTTCCCAACCGTTGGATTATCTTCAATCAATCTGGATCGTTCATATCAGTTTTGGCGGGAAATGTTACCAAGTGGGTTTTATCTAAAAATCAAAGCACGTGGGTAGTACTGTGGGTAGCTAAGTAGGAAGGGGGGAGGTTGGAGGCGTGTTTCAGTGAAAAGCATGGGAGGAACATTATTGTCGGTTTGAAGGTGGATTTGCAGAGAAGGATATGGTTTTGGCGGGTGGTTTTGGGAAGGGATAAGGGTTTGACTTTTTCTGGTTTTGTTGACTCGTTTTATTAGTTAAACACAGATAGGATGGGGTGGGGTTTTGGGCTTATGATTTTTGTGTTGGGCTTTATGTGTTGGGTTTAGGATAAGGATTAATGTTGGGTTTAATTTAGGGGTTAAGGGTTAAGGGATTTATTAGTTTAGGGATTAGGTTAAATGTTAGGGACCAATTATGCAACATTCTGAAAATATGTCCAAGGACCAATATTGACCCTTTTGATATTTCTGAGGGTTGACTTGGACAATTTGAGCATAATCCCGGTCCAAACTCGTAATTTCCTTTCCCGGCTTCAGTTTTTCACGATTTTCCAATCCTGTGCTCGATTTTGTCTGTTTTCGCCCTGTTTTCGATCCTTTTGTACCTGAAACACATAAAAACACAAACCAAGGATATTTGCAATAATATATGGTGTATTTGGCCATTTTCAGTATTTTTATGGTCTAAAATGGGCATAAAATGATGAGTATTTACACACTCATCAGTCTCATTAAGCCAAGTAATTGGTAAACTATCATATTTTATATACTTTGATAGGCAAAAATAGGAATTCCTATCTTTCAGACATGAGAATGACTACTGAAGAATTTATTGCACTAGAAACTCAATTTAACCTAACGGTTAAATTGCTTCCAGCAGAGAAGTTGGGTATGTGCAATCACCCGTAGAAATGGCCGTGTTTAGCCTGAATTGAGCACCGCTAGTAATAGCCTCATATTCATTCTCCAACTTGAAAAATATGTATTCCTATACTTGCCTAAAGTAAATATTAAAAGATGATATTTTATCTTGTCTTAGGAATAATTAATCAAGCAAGGAGTAGATGTGATTTTTCTTTAGTTTATTAATAAAATAACTTGCATTACATATACGTGTATTGATTACATGCTATTTGTTTGATATCTTGATGTTATCATGATAATTATTTGATTAATTGTCAAATGTGTAAACCTTTGAAAGGTTTTGTCTGCATGCTTATATATATGTTTCATGCTACTAGATGTTAACATGATTCACATGATAATTGTTATATGATATTTTACAAGATTAACATGGTTCTTGTTAACTTACAATATGTCATTTTTTTAATACATGGTGTTAGATAGCTCTTGTCCTTAGTTGACATTCATTGAGCTTTTTCGTAGGATAGTCTAAATGATGCATGCTTCCAAAATGTTAAAATTGGTTGCAATAATCTGTCGTCTCATTTCTTTTGTGACTTTGTCACACTATTTGTTTGCCATGTGTGCACTTTGTCTAAGTGGTTTTGGTATGATGAACATTTAGAAGTTATCTTATTTTACACATAGATCATTGTGTTAATTAATAGGTAAGCCTTACTTCAAAACAATTTCACAATGTAGTATCTAAAACAATGTCATGCTATCTTGCAATATGATTATTTGTCTTGATGCCATATGGTAGCTTTTTGTCTAGTAGATGAATGTTTGTTTACATAAGTTGTTATGTGATATTCACATCTTTTGTCATTAAGACTTTTGTCTTGTAGGTTGATAACAAATTATTTGTTATTTCTCTTTGTTATGCATATTTTACGTAATTGTTGTTCCTTTATTGCTACTTAGATTAGTAATATGTTTATGGGATCCATTTTCTTGCATATAGCTTTAAAAACTAATAGAATTAAGTTTTGGAGGTTTGAAATTTGTGTTTGAATATCTTTCAACATACCTCTTTTCAAATCGTATTGTTGTTTCCGCTTTCCTTCAATATCTCTATTATCTTTGAGTTAAAACAATACACCTCTCATAAGGAAAACCACATACCTCATCATGCGATCATCTCGCGTTGATAGAGAAGAGATACGTGACTTCAAGGATGAAGTTATTTGTATGCTAACCAACATCAGCAAAAACATTGCTAAGACTCATCGTTTTCATTAACCTGCGTCGTCATTTCTTCATTCGATACATTACACATTATGTTGGATGTCCACCGATTAAGGGGGAGAGAAATTAATTCACATAATTATCTTTTCACATTAAAGAACGTGTACTCATGTTTCTTACATCCTCAAAATACCGACTCATAGGTTCACACCACTTAGTTAAATCAATTCACAAAATCACAAAGTGATTCAAACCTTATTAGCCCAACATCACAGTTTTTCACCTATACCTCGTCAAGTGAAAAATACATCACGTGCTTGACAAACCTCTTAATGAGAAGCATTAAGTCTCCTTAGACTTTGACAAGGATTAGTGAAACCAAATCAGTAGTTATAAGTAAATAAACCTTCGCATGAACCTTCGTTTGATCAAAAATGACAAAACGTGACCAAATAAATTCTGGTCCCACGGAACCCTTCGATAAGACGGACGGAACCAAATATTTGGTTCCACCCAATCCGCGGGTACCAGGTTCAGTTTTTTTTAACCATTTGAAACAGACAACCCTCTCACAACCGAGTCTAGGATTTTCCTTCACAACTTCATTGTCTAGAACACCTTCATTGTCTAGAACACCATCATAGGATCTCATGTAACACCCCGACCCGACAAGGGTAAAGACGTCACAACAATAGTTTCATATCATAACAAACATAAGCTTTTGACATTCATAAATCAATAGAACTCAATGGTTACAAAGGAAAATATGAAACTACAAGGTTACAATACAAAAGTTCCTAAGTCTAAATAAAAGATCTTCTGGTCATCTTTGATATCTACTAATGTCTTCTAAGTCCACGGTTCTCTCCACTCATACCCAGCTTCCAACTAAAAACCTACCGCGGGAAAAGAAACGCGGCTGAGCTTAAAAAGCCCAGTGAACAGATATATAATAAACGGAAACGAAAACAAATGAAACGAACATGCATAGCTTAGTGCTTTGGGATGTATAAGTCATAAGTAAAGAATATGATAAGGATGGAATGAAAAGAAAGGAAATATAAAGAAATAAAAGGATCAGTAATCCACCACGAGCCCAGAAACAAACCAAATCATATTATCTCAAATGTAACAAAATAGAGTAGCTAGCTCCTAGATATGTGAAAGACGTGTATCGCACACACCATCAGTCACCAGATAAATATAACAATTAACAATTAACTATTAAGCATAAACAGATCAAATCTAGGATGCACCCATACGCCCCCGCAGACAAATCAATAATCATAATCATAATGGCCATAGCAGACAATAAATAAGGGACGGAACAGGTCATCACTCTCCTGCCCTAGAGTCATGTCAAAGGTGCGTCAATGACATGGACATGAAACCCTCATGCCTAGTGATTGGCTCGGATATCAAACTGTAGGTCAAAGGTCAGGTGTACTATCAAAATAATCACAAGTCATATCTTAAGGGTACGAAACTAATATCACAAGGTAACGAACGAATATCAAATGGATCATTATAGAGGCTCAAAGCAAAAGGGTCATATCGAACATCAAGGTCAAAATGAATCAAACAAACGAACCAAAGTGTAGGGGAACATAGCAATGGCTTAGGGAAATCCTAAACGAGTCAATACAAGAGATCAAGAGAACGAAGGCACCTTACAAGAAGGGCAGAATATCTGTACCTTACTAGCAGAACACAAGGATAGCAAATGACAAGGATCAAATTACTCCTTCCTCGAACCTAAAGGAGTAGAAGACAGAATGACAAGTGGTTTTAGTTATCTTTCCATTTTAAGTAACTTTCCTTATTTAGCAGGTTTCCCGAATTAGCAAGTTTCCATAATTAGAAAGATTATAATATCACAATTTAGGTTAAGTCATTAACCAAACCTTATTATGGGATTTAGGTATATTTTAACAAGTTACAAAAGTTCAGGGTTAAATATGACAAGTTTTCATAAATTAGGGTTTTATTGCGAATATTCCAAAGTTAAGGGTTTTAAATGAAACTATTACAAATTTCTAGTTTAAAACACATAATGGATTCAGAATCACACTTTAGTCCTTTAGGTTTCATTATTTACCATTTACACCCTTTAGTTATTAAAATTACAAAATAATCCTTATAGTTACATAATTTACACTTTAACCCTTACTATATTCAAAATCACATCACAAGCCCTTATATTTATTAAATTTCAGAATATACCCTCATAGTTATGCATGATACGATTTAAACCTCCATGTTTTACATATTTACATAATTAGTCCCTTTAGTTATTTAATTTCTAATTCGAACCATATATTAACAATTAAATCATTATCTTGCAAATTTTACACATAAGGACCTCATCTTATAATTTTTATACATTTATACTTATCTAATTAACATTATAACAATAATCCTTAAGTTTCAAAGTTGGCAAAACAAGCCCTCCTTATTTATTTACAATTTGTATAACATTTAAATCAAACCCTAGCTCCTCTAATCATCAAATAATCAATACCTCATCATTAGTTAGCATTTAATGTCAGATTTCATGCACCAAACCCTAACCCTAATTGGTTCTAGGGTTTCCTTTTTATTTTATTCCATTCGAACTTCATGAACCCGATATACAAATAATTTTACCACGACAAATCTAGGCTTCTATAATTCGAACTAGCATTTTTCCATGATCATATACTTCGTATAGAGTTCACGTAAAATAAGTACAACCCTCAGAAAATTTGTATAGCTTAGTTTGGATTTTACGTACGTTTTAGCTCTCTAAAATTATAGCGATCAATATATCTAGCATGATCCGAGTTATACATTTTGTTTAGGACTTATGTGATCATAATAACATAATAAAAATATAACATGCATGCTTGAACGTGTCAAAGGGATATTTAAGAATTATACCTCTCGGCTAAACTATATTCGACAAACAAAACACTAGCGATCATACGAATGAATCCGACGACCTCCAAACAATTTACTAAGCTTCCTCACACGTTGTAGAATACCAGAAAAATAGGCCACGAATTTTCCTTGATCGAATGGAGGCTGGTCGAATTTTTGTAAAGGATTTTAGGGTTTCGGTATATTTGTATTTATAGAATAAATCAAGAAAACATGTTTTGTGATTAGGGATCATATATTTCGGTCCAAGAAAGTATATTTGAGCTCAATTACTAATTGTGATAATTTCCTAATTTTATTTGCATTTATCTTCTATTTTATATAATTTAAATAGAATTAATAATGATAATAATAATACGTAAATTAATAAAATCGGAAAAAATAATACTTTGTATAATTTTGTATGTTTCTAAATGTTAAATTGTAGACACCAAAATTATTTGGCTTCATATCTAGTTTATTCCCGAAGGTTTGGAAATTTATTTGGTGACTCTTAAGCTTATTAATCAAAAATTTAAATTATAAGGGCAAATTGGTCTTTTTGTATGTTTTAGATTTTTGGGTATTACAACTTCTTCCCCTCTAAAAGAAAAAATTTTGTCCTCGAAATTTGCAAAGAGACGGAAATGGAATAGAAAGGAAAACGAACAAAGACACACCGGATCAAAATACGAAATGTGGATAACTAGCTCGTGTCGATTCTTTGGTTTCCCAGGTAGCCTCACGCTGTGGGTGATTCCTCCAAAGAATCTTTACGAACGGAATAACTTTATTTCTCATGACTCGAATCAAAACGAAGTGGGTTCAAATTTCAGCAGAAAGAGACAAATTAGGTTGATTCAGAACAAAAGGTCCATGCAACATAAAATGGACGATAGGCGAATCTTCTGGAAAGCTCATATGGAATACGGACAAGATTTCAGATCAAATTTATTGTATCGACCGTAAGGAGTTTTACAAGAATTCAAGATTTATCACTAAGGTCAACAGAATGAGAACGAGAGTCCAAACTCATCCAGGTATTTAACGAACGAAGGTAGAGTATACGCATAGGTAAAATGAACCTAAAGTCTCACTAATCACGGATAATCCAACGGAGGTTCAAATTCTAAATTTCTTAGGTACTCCCCAAGATATCCTATGCCAACAACAAGTGCACGTTATATGATGTAAGTATTATCACGTTGGCCAGACGTCTTAATACTGGCATCATATAAATATGCCCTTTTCATGGTCATACTTTATCTCAAGTCGTAAATCAAAACCACCTATCTTAATCCACTTAGTACTTCTACAGTCTCTAGGACAACAAATTCGAATGCCATAGTCAAGAGTGAAAAACAAAACTATTCGCAAGAGTATCAAAATCCCAGATTGCCTAGCAGAAATGAGGTACGCCGTTACAAGGATCACATCTTCCACAATTCGCCAAAATCTCTCGAAACAAGGCCATCACCGAACATACAAAAAAAAAAAAAAAAAAAAAAAAAAAAAAAAAAAAAAATGAACACGAACAGATATGCTTATAGGAAACTTAAAACATTAAAGGATCTTATCACTATATAACGAAACTTAAGAGGATCAACGGAATTGGAAGTTAGTTGCCAAGAACTTCGGCCTTCATAGAATCAATTCCTCCAACCATAAAGGGTCTGTTTCCAAACTCCGCCCATCCAACACATCCAATCTCCTCAATTCCGGTTAATCTGTCTTCGTCTGTCCATCAATCGGGAAGTGACACCAACATCGGGTACTTGTGTCTGGTTCGTCGAGCCTCCTGCAGTTCTTCTTGGAATGTGATGGAGTAATGTGGATTTCTGGCAACAAATCCCTTAAATACCGTTACCTTGTTATCCCGTTGTTGTCAACTCCAGGTCAGGCAGGGAAATAATTCTTCTGATATGTCTCTAGTTGTCTTTGATGCATCCGAAAACTTCCTGTGCGGCAAGGGAATATAACCGAGTCTCTTTCTGATTTATCCCAAAGATTGTTTCTATCTGTTCACGAAATTTCTCCATGGTATCATCAGTTTCAAACATCTTCCAGAATTCTTCGGCAGAGTTTAAAAAGGGTTTCAGTTCTCCATTCTATTGTTGGTTTTGACCACACGGTGATAGCTTTCAAAACTCGCGGAATTTAAAAAGGTATCCTTAATTAAGAACATCGTTGTCTCAACAAATATCAGAAGTGCAAAGATGATTTTCATGCTCTTCCTCGTCTCCGGATGTACTATTAAGTCATACAATGACCATTTGTCCAAGTACTCATAAGAAAAACATTATTTATCAAATTCACAGAACAGTCAGAGCTTTAGCTAATACTATTAGTGTCCCTAAACGTCATAGCAGTCGTTTACGAATACAGAAGGCGATTCTAAGAATAAAATTAATTCCTTATAAGGAAACTTCACGCTTTGAAATTAAAAAAACATGTAGTCGTTTCAGGGTGGAGGAAAATTGGCTCCTAATAGTAATACGGTTCAGCTATCTCCAGTCACCGTCCTTCTTCATCGCGAGCGAAACCAAAACACACCCAGAAGATACACTTAGGTAAACTCACTTCTTGGTTGCTTACATCAATTTATATGATCCAGGTCACATCTGAAAGACACCTTCGTTTGGTGACTAGATAATCTCTCGGTATCATGTCGATCCTACTTCATGCTTCGGTGGACCGTTTGGTGGTTCGACTAGGAATAAAATTCAGAAAACGCAGGGTGTCAAGTAATTCTCAAGATAAGGTTCATTCATTGGTGTATGACATGGGTTCTAGGAAGGCTTTAATGCTCAGAACTTTTAGGAACAAGTATCTTTAATGGATGCCAGAAAACCAAGACAACCATGGAAAATCAAAGTTCTGGCTTTCATAGCCGAGATGAGCTTGACAGACTTAAAAGGTTGAGAACACATATCACCCATCATTTATTCCAAAAATTTGCTCAAGCCTTATTATTAAATACTCGGAAAAACCCCATAATCCAACGGAATACGTACAATATTAATGCCAAAAGAAACCTAAGACAAAGTTCTAAACAATGATAACACACATGACTCGAGCTCTATCCCTATGCCTAGATCGTGTTACTTGCGGTGGATTCCAAGTCTGAATCCACTTCATCTTCCTCACTAATCCATCCGTTTCGGTTCCCCTCCGGCTGTGGAAGCGGTCGTCTAGCAAAACCATCCTCAGGGTTCCTTCCTTCATCCCCTACGTGGTCCATAAACTCATACAAATTGCTAGGCTCAACTCGCACTACTCCTCCTTCTTCTATGAACTTGGGACACCTTCCTGGGTACCTAGTCACGACGCCATCTCCATTGGTTACCTCCGTCTCGTGCATATGCACTTCCGTTCCACTTATTTTCACCACGGTCATCCTTTCTTTAATCAGGCATGGCCACATACTAACAGGGATCAAAATCCTTCTGTTAGTCCTTCTCAAATTACCAATCCTTTTTCGGCCAGTAGCGAAAACAGTTGCCCAACGATACTTGCTGCGTGCTGGAGGTGTCATGCTGAAAGTGATATAAATGATACTTAGTATTAGAACCCGATAGATGTCCAAAACTACTCATAACTCAAGAAAACTAAACACGTAAAATATCTTCGTCTGAACGATTCCGAAAATGATTAACGAAATATGGAGAATAAGCACGAATGGAAAGACAAAACAGAATCCTAATGTCTACCCAAATCCTTACCGTTCAAAACTTACGTTCCTATAGGGAAATCTTAAGCAAATTTTTCAAAGGTTGTCTTACTAGCGCCTACAGGGAAAACTTAGTGGTCCTAACTTACACAGGTCAAGGGTAAATGTATTACGAATCGTAGCCCGTCGGTCTCTGATACCATAAATTGTAACACCCCGACCCGACAAGGGTAAAGACGTCACAACAATGGTTTCATATCAGAACAAACATAAGCTTTTGACATTCATAAATCAATAGAACTCAATGGTTACAAAGGAAAATATGAAACTACAAGGTTACAATACAAAAGTTCATAAGTCTAAATAAAAGATCTTCTGGTCATCTTTGATATCTACTAATGTCTTCTAAGTCCACGGTTCTCTCCACTCATACCCAGCTTCCAACTAAAAACCTGTCGCGGGAAAAGAAACGCGGCTGAGCTTAAAAAGCCCAGTGAAAAGATATATAATAAACGGAAACGAAAACAAATGAAACGAACATGCATAGCTTAGTGCTTTGGGATGTATAAGTTATAAGTAAAGAATATGATAAGGATGGAATGAAAAGAAAGGAAATATAAAGAAATAAAAGGATCAGTAATCCACCACGAGCCCAGAAACAAACCAAATCATATTATCTCAAATGTAACCAAATAGAGTAGCTAGCTCCCAGATATGTGAAAGACGTGTATCGCACACACCATCAGTCACCAGATAAATATAACGATTAACAATTAACTATTAAGCATAAACAGATCAAATCTAGGATGCACCCATACGCCCTCGCAGACAAATCAATAATCATAATCATAATGGCCATAGCAGACAATAAATAAAGGACGGAACAGGTCATCACTCTCCTGCCCTAGAGTCATATCAGAGGTGCGTCAATGACATGGACATGAAACCCTCATGCCTAGTGATTGGCTCGGATATCAAACTGTAGGTCAAAGGTTAGGCGTACTATCAAAATAATCACAAGTCATATCTTAAGGGTACATGGCAAAAGGTTCATGTCCAACAGTCCAGAAATAACTATCAAAGGTTCAAATCAGAGTTTATCAAATTAAGTTTTATCTCCAAGTTAAGTTCAGATTATAAGGACTATATCAAATGATTTAGAAAAGAATTTCACAGGTTCATAATTAATGTTCGAAGCAAAAGTTCATTATAGAGGTTCCTGTCAAAAGTTCATTTAAAACATTTCTTTAATCATGGTTTTCAAATAAATGATCTTTCAGGGTAGTTTTCATAAAATAATCTTTCAAAATGGTTTTTCATAAAAATACTCTTTAAAACTAGTTTTCACAAAAGTTAACAAATGTCATTAAAAATAGTATCATTTCACCATTCATAATCATTCTTTTAAAATAAATGATCTCTCTCAAAACATTTCCCGGTCATAACAAAAAAAGTTTTCACATTTATTTACCAAAATCAAATGAACCTTCGAAGTATCAAGTGGTACGAAACTAATATCACACGGTCACGAACGAATATCAAATGGATCATTATAGAGACTCAAAGCAAAAGGGTCATATTGAACATCAAGGTCAAAACGAATCAAACAAACGAACCAAAGTGTAGGGGTACATAGCAATGGCTTAGGGAAATCCTAACCGAGTCAATACAAGAGATCAAGGGAACGAAGGCACCTTACAAGAAGGGCAGAATATCCGTACCTTAATAGCATAACACAAGGATAGCAAATGACAAGGATCAAATTACTCCTTCCTCAACCCTAAAGGAGTAGAAGACAGAATGACAAGTGGTTTTAGTTATCTTTCCATTTTAAGTAACTTTCCTTATTTAGCAGGTTTCCCGAATTAGCAAGTTTCCATAATTAGAAAGATTATAATATCACAATTTAGGTTAAGTCATTAACCAAACCTTATTATGGGATTTAGGTATATTTTAACAAGTTACAAAAGTTCAGGGTTAAATATGACAAGTTTCCATAAATTAGGGTTTAATTGCAAATATTCCAAAGTTAAGGGTTTTAAATGAAACTAATACAAATTACTAGTTTAAAACACATAATTGATTCAGAATCACACTTTAGTCCTTTAGGTTTTATTATTTACCATTTACACCCTTTAGTTATTAAAATTACAAAATAATCCTTATAGTTACATAATTTACACTTTAACCCTTACTATATTCAAAATCACATCACAAGCCCTTATATTTATTAAATTTCAGAATATACCCTCATAGTTATGCATGATACGATTTAAACCTCCATGTTTTACATATTTACATAATTAGTCCATTTAGTTATTTAATTTCCAATTCGAACCATATATTAACAATTAAATCATTATCTTGCAAATTTTACACATAAGGACCTCATCTTATAATTTTTATACATTTATACTCATCTAATTAACATTATAACAATAATCCTTAAGTTTCAAAGTTGGCAAAACAAGCCCTCCTTATTTATTTACAATTCGTATAACATTTAAATTAAACCCTAGCTCCTCTAATCATCAAATAATCAATACCTCATCATTAGTTAGCATTTAATGTCAGATTTCATGCACCAAACCCTAACCCTAATTGGTTCTAGGGTTTCCTTTTTATTTATCCATTCGAACTTCATGAACCCGATATACAAATAATTTTACCACGACAAATCTAGGCTTCTATAATTCGAACTAGCATTTTTCCATGATCATATACTTCGTATAGAGTTCACGTAAAATAATTACAACGCTTAGAAAATTTGTATAGCTTAGTTTGGATTTTACGTACGTTTTGGCTCTCTAAAATTATAGCGATCAATATATCTAGCATGATCTGAGTTATACATTTTGTTTAGGACTTATGTGATCATATTAACATAAGAAAAATATAACATGCATGCTTGAACGTGTCAAAGGGATATTTAAGAATTATACCTCTCGGCTAAACTATATTTGACAAACAAAACACTAGCGATCATACGAATGAATCCCAAGACCTCCAAACAATTTTCTAAGCTTCCTCACACGTTGTAGAATACCAGAAAAATAGGCCACGAATTTTCCTTGATCGAATGGAGGCTGGTCGAATTTTTGTAAAGGATTTTAGGGTTTCGGTATATTTGTATTTATAGAATAAATCAAGAAAACGTGTTTTGTGATTAGGGATCATATATTTCGGTCCAAGAAAGTATATTTGAGCTCAATTACTGATTGTGATAATTTCCTAATTTTATTTGCATTTATCTTCTATTTTATATAATTTAAATAGAATTAATAATGATAATAATAATACGTAAATTAATAAAATCGGACAAAATAATACTTTGTATAATTTTGTATGATTCTAAATGTTAAATTGTAGACACTAAAATTATTTGGCTTCATATCTAGTTTATTCCTGAAGGTTTGGAAATTTATTTGGTGACTCTTAAGCTTATTAATCAAAATTTTAAATTATAAGGGCAAATTGGTCTTTTTGTATGTTTCAGATTTTTGGGTATTACATCTCATCCTTTTCATTCATGATACATATCAAGCACGTCATTGTCAGTAAAACATAACCATCTTTCTCAACACGTTGGTTCAACCAACACTCTCATCGTATGATGTCATATAGGTATCTAGTATTTCTAATTGTTGCATATGGAATCTCTATTCCTAAGTAATCATTGTCTTCACTTCCTCTTATTTCCATTTGAGCATTTACTATGGCACGATTCATCATCTTTGGTAGATGATAATATCATAACCGTAATCGTCTTCAAATACTCTTATAGCATTTGCTATACATTAGAGTTTCTGACTTCATTGCATTCACTATAACTACCACCTTCCATCAACTTTTTCACTAATCATCAACCCCATGGATTACCGAAAAACTTACTTGCATCAATCTTTAGTTATCAAGTTATTACTAGTAAACTAACACAAACACTAGGATCACTCATATCCTCCTCACAGGCACTGCTTTGTAGAATTTTATCATATTATATTCTTGTGATTGTAATTCATATTAGAAGATTACACACTTTATAACATAGTTTACTAGATAATCACAATTGGTATGACATGGTTTGCCAAATAATCATAGTTCTCTGACTTAAGTTGCTTGTGATTGGATTATTGATATGTTGCATCATATTTTTGTTTGAGATAAAATAAATTGTACTAACCATTTCATTGTAGGTTCATCAACATATACACTTGATCGTATCACATATATATATATATATATATATATATATATATATATATATATATATATATATATATATATATATATATATATATATATATATATCTTAACTATATATAAAGCATGTATGGTCAACACTTAGTCAATGGCTAAAAAACTGAAATTAATGTAATCCCCATTTTGCCCTTGTACATCTTGACCCTTCATTTAAAATCAATTGTTAAGATTTAACCAACAAACCAAAAACCCTAATACTAGCTGCCATATAAAAACAGAAAAAAACACACACATACATTTATTCCATTTCTCTCTCTAATACTCACTTCTCTCTATAAACTAAAAATGGTGTCGCCACCACAGCCACTGGAGCCACCATCGCCACCATCTTCGCCATCACCGATGGTTTGATTGATGTTTCCGGTTGATGGTTTTGAGCTACCTAGGAGGTTTTGGTGTGTGGCTATTATGGTTTAAGAAGAAAGGTTTTCATATTTTTTTTTGTTACACTTTTTTTTTTTTTTTTTTCCTGGCTGAAATCTACGAAACCCCAAACACCACCAAATCCACCTCCAACGAAACCCCCACCCAACCTAAACTCAGTATTACCGCCAACCTTTGAGGTATTTTTTGTAGATCTATTTCGCTTTTCTATGTTTTTGAGGGATCTTTTTAACGTAAATCTGAGTTGTAATTTGGTATAGCAGATTTTCAGTTGGTGGTAATGTGTATGCGTGTCTTACATTTTCTTTCATTTTTCTTTTTTTTCTTTTTTTCTTTTTTTTTTTTTTTTTTTTTGCCATAATTTGGCTACCATAACCCATAAGCAAATAGGGTCTTTTTGATTCAAATATGATTTTTGATGATTCAAGTGATATTGATCTGAGATTTGATATGTTTGTGTTAAATGATTATATTGTTACAAGTTTTGAAGATTTCTTTGTTGGATCTTTCGAGCTTTTAGATAGCTAACAAAATTCATTTGTTGGATATTTGTTGTGTTCTAAATAGTTTTTTGGTTCGTTCGAGTTTTATTTTACTTTGGTTTTTATATTTTCTTTCAAGTGACATAAGTCACAACAATGTTTTTAAGTTGCGAGCTTTATTTTTGAGATTTTTACAGATTTCGTATATTGACTTTTTGTTTTATCAGATCTAAAGATATCACAAAATAGCGGATGATTTTTTTAGTTGTTTTGTAATTTGTGCAGTCGTTTGGTTTGTTATTTGATGTTGTTTTATCAGATCTAAAGATATCACAATATATATTTTTTTAGTTCTTTTTATAAATATGATTTTCTTGAGTTTATCTTTCAAAGTTTTTATTAAAAAGCTGATTTTTTATGGTTTTTTTTAACAAAAAAATTTGCTGTTTTTGGAGTACTTTTTGTGAGGAAAAATGGTTTTTTTAAGTATCGTTTTCTTTTTGAGTTCTTTTATATGAATTTAATTTCTTTTTTTATTTTACAAACATGTTGGTTTTTTTTTAAAGATAAATAAATGTTTGGTATTTTTTTTAAAAATTTTGTTAGATTAAAAACTGTTCAAACTTTTTGAAATTTGAAAGTTTTTTGATTAGGTACATTCAATGGGCTGTTCCAAAAAAAAAAGGTAGATTCAATGGGCTACAGCTAAGAGCTAGCAATGTATTATTATATTAAATAAGTGAATAAAAAACAAAGTAGAATGAGCAAATTACGAGTCTCTATGGAATTGAGGTGTTGATACATATTCTTCTTCCTGTTGGCACATTCACAAGGGGAATGTTTTAGGTCACCCCATTTTGTCATATTTTTATCAAAGTGGAAACAAGAAAATTGAAAACTATATATTAAAGGAAACATGTCAAGGTAAAGTAATCATTATTTACTTTGGAAAAAAATGTATGTAACAACTTTATGAACCCACCACACCGAGACCCGGAAACCGCCACTGATGCTCTTATAATATTGTCTTGGTTTATGATATTTTTTTTAATATTGTTTTCATAATTAAAAAATTTATTTCGAAAAAAAAAAATCTAAAAAAAATTTTGGAAAAAAAATAAATTTTTCTAAAAAAATTCGAATAAAAAAATTCTAAAAAAATTTAATTTCGAAAAAAAACATTATTTCGAAAAAAAAAATTAATTTTTTTTAAAAAATAATTTCGAAAATAAATTTAATTTCGAAATAATTTTTTTTTTTCTAAATTAAAAAATTTAATAAATTTTATTTTCGAATTTTTTTTTTTAGAATTTTTTTCGAAATTTTTTGGGAATTTTTTTTTCGAATTTTTTTAGAAAAATTTATTTTTTTTCGAAAATTTTTTTAGAATTTTTTTTTCGAAATAAATTTTTTAATTTCGAAAAAAAATTATGAAAATTAATTTTTTTCGAAATTAATTTATTTTTCATAAATTTATTTTCGAAATAATATTTTTTTTCGAATTAAATTTTTTTAGAATTTTTTTCGAAATTAAATTTATTTTCGAAATTAACTTTTTTGGAAAATTTTTTTTTTCGAATTTAAAAAAAAAAATATATTTCAAAAAAAATGACAACTAGACTGAATCCGTAACACCGGATGAACCACAGGGACCATTTATGTAGTTAACAAAAATAAGAATGAGGGTATTTTGGTCATTTTAGTCGTTCGGTAACCTGATTGAACACACTTTGAAAGTTCAGTAACCTTAATGTCACATTTTGATAGTTCAAACCCCTAAAGTCAAAAAAAAAAAAAAAAAAGTTGGTAACTTAGGTGAATAAAACTTGAAAGTTTAGTAACCTCTGTGTGTATAAACCCTATCCTAATCAACAATGCGTTGTAATACAAGTACAATTTTTTTTAAAAATGCACCCACATGAATAAACGTAAATCGGGTTTTGTCATAAACTATATACCGACACCGTTACGTGCGCATACTCAGCTATTCACTTTTTTTTTTAAATGCACCCACATGAATAAACGTAAATCGGGTTTTGTCATAAACTATATACCGACACCGTTACGTGCGCATACTCAGCTATTCACTTTCAAAGTTTGAACTTATCATGAGACGGTGAGAATACAACCCTTGAATATATTGTTATTAGTTTATTACGATATTTTAGTCGACTATTACAACTTAAAACAATGCTATCGAAAAAGACTATCCACACACATCAAAGCTATCGGAAAAACAATACAACCGTACCATCAAAAAACAACTCTCCAAAAATGATTCCCTAACGCTACAAATACAGTTTTTCGGGAAAAAAATTATTCGCCGACAAAATTTTAGCGAAACTAGACACCGCTGCCGCTAGGCGCGGGTACTCACCACAATACATTCTGATCGGTTCACGATCTATTTTGAATGCTACACAAAACACTCACCACAATATCACAAATCGTTAATTATTTGCCGCTACGAATTCCGTTGCTATGCACGAGTACTCGCCTAGTATTATATATATATATATATATATATATATTAACTATATATAAAAGAGAAATGGGGTCAACATCTTAGTCAATGGCTGAAAACTGAACTTTCATTAATACACATTTTGCCCTTCAAAGCTGAATCTGTCATTTATAAACTAAAACCCAAACAAATACAAACCTAAAAAAAACACATATTCACCCTCTCTATAAAATCTTCACCCTCTCTCTAAACACACCACCCATTTACACAGCCAACTCTCAAAAAATACACAGCCAACTGCAAAACCACATCAACGACACCCTACCAAGACAAGAAACCCATATCCAACTTTTAGGTGTTCTGAGGTATTTTTTGTGTTCTTTGTTTATAAATCTATTTTATTTTTGTATAACATTTTTGAATATGTTATTTTTGTATATTTGCCGTAGAGGCGCTTGCCACTGCTGTAGTCGCCACTTTCTCGCCGGAAAAATTGTGTCGCTGCCGGAAACCCTCCGAAACTACACCACCACCGATTGATTTATTTTTTAATAGATCTATACGTTTTTCATGTTTTTTTTGGTGTACTTGGTAGACATGTATTTTTCATGCTTTTAAAGTTTTGTTTTACTAATTTTCTTATGCAGATCTGTTGCTAGCTGTCGCCGAAGTCGCCGGAAACTGCACCTCTTATAACATTCTTGACAAGATTTTTCAGATTTGTTGTCACCGGAATCCACCGCTGATGTTGTCGGAGTATGTGTCACCGCCGCAATCAAAATAGCTGTTGTTGCTTGTAAATGTGTAGTTTCTTTTTAAAGTTTGTAAGGTAAATTTTGTATTTTAGTGTAGGACTTCCCTAGCCAAGTTCCTTTATGTTACGAAAGTGCATTTTGGCCTATAGTTAAAAGCTAATGTGATTGCACAAATTTTATTTTGTTTGTTGCAACTCATGGTTTTTTAATCCATATATTTTTTTCATCTGATTTTTCCATATTTCATATTTGCATCCTTATATGAATCTAAATTCTTTTTTTATTTTACAAATATGTTGTTTTTTTTTAAAGATAAATAAATGTTTGATATTTTTTTTAAAATTTTGTTGGATCAAAAATTGTTCAAACTTTTTGAAATTTGAAAGTTTTTTTATTAGGTAAATTCAATGGGCTACAGCTAAGAGCTAGCAATGTATTATTATATTAAATAAGTGAATAAAAACAAAGTAGCTGTGGTTGCATCAGTGGCTCCAAAATGTTGTGTTTTCACTATCTTCATTCTATACCAAGACAATTGTGCCATGTCCAACTGTGTGAGGTATATGTTTAAAATTCTCTTAAGCTTTTTGGACGTTAATTAGTTCTAAAGGAGCTATGACGACGCACAAGTAGGAAAATTTTGATATGCAAATTTTGAAAGAAAACAAAGCTGACATTCGGTCATGGTTGTGGTCCCAACTCCCAATGATACGAGTGCCACTTTTGAAAGTTTTGAAAGACAAAAAAAAACAAAAAAATTGCCTTTGATATGTAGTGCGAGATACTAAAACAAAAACAAAATATATTGTTTTTTTTTTTTAATTTTATTTTATTTTAAGTGGCCATCGATTTTCACAACAAAAGTGGCTGTCAAACTTTCAAACATGGTGGGTCAACAAGTTTACAAAAGTAGCTACGAGTGTTAAACATGGTGAAGTTGTCGACAAAAGTGGCTATCAAAATTCAAAAGTGGCCAAAGAAAAAAAAGGTAAAAAAAAGGACAAAAGTGGCTATATAAATTATAAAGGCTAAGGACAACAAACTAAAAGAGGAGACCCAAAGGACAACAAAAAGTAAAAAGGACTCAAATTACAACAAAGAAAAAAGGACCAAAAAGCTGTTAAAAACTAAAAAATATTAAATTTGAATTCTCGATAACCGAATTAAGGATGACCGAAAGACAACAAATCAAAAGAGCAGAAGGCTAAAGGGAGTGAGGCTACCCAGGAGAGGGGCGACTCGCGACACGTGGCGCTGAGTCAGCAAGTTGGGTAGCCTCCAAAAAATGAGGGAGTGGGGCTACTCAGGAGGGTGGGGCGACTTCTGACACGTGGCACTTCTAATGATTGATTTTTTAACTTTTTTTTTTTCCAACTTTTTTTTTTTTTTTTTTTTTTTTTTTTTTTTTTTTTTTTTTTTTTCATATTATATAAATAATAACTAAAAAAAACAATATTACATAAATAATAATCCTAAAACATAAATATTACTTAAAAATTAATACAAACATAAATATTGTTCATAAAACATAAATAATAATCCTAAAACATAAATATTACTTAAAAATTAATAAACTACGCATCCCGATATTTTTCAATAAGATCTTGTTTCGCTTTTTCCATGATTGATCTTTCGGGTTCCGGAAGATCGCTGTAGTCAGTGCTCAACACTCTCAACTCGGCAAGCTTAATTTTACTTTCCTTTGCCTTCAACTTTCGATCCCCATACTCCAATCTTTTTGCCGTGAGATCCATCAACCCTCTCAATTGACCCGAAATATCGTCCAAAGCATTATCCAACTTCCCCTTTCCCTTGCTCGACGAACCACCCACACTCGAACTCGATTTCCTACTCATGTCTCTTCCAACCGGCCGTTCCCGAAACTCCACCTCCTCATCCTCGTCCACTGAGTTAAGATCGAAATTCACACGAGCATCCGAACCTTGACTTTGATAATCGCCGGATGATGAAGTTTTCGTT
Source organism: Artemisia tridentata subsp. tridentata (assembly GCA_021014915.2). NCBI lineage: Eukaryota > Viridiplantae > Streptophyta > Magnoliopsida > Asterales > Asteraceae > Artemisia > Artemisia tridentata. The sequence continues at coordinate 171,859,904 of CP139508.1, read as the reverse complement.
CTTTTCTTAGTTGGTTCTCCTCGACTTTTTCTTGCGTCGTTTGAATCGGTAACGTAATGAAACTTAGAACTGAATCTTAACTTATCCCAAATGTCCACATATCCAAAAGGTTTTCCATAAGTCCCCTTGTACTCGGAGAAAGCTTTTTTAACCACGTCGGCGTCATTCGAACCACTTTGATGGTTGTTTGCATTTCTGAGCCGTGTATAGATCTCATTGAAATGTTGGATTTGTGGGCGTATTTTCCTCCACTTGGCACTCACCCCGTCCGGATCACGATATCCCTCCTCCTCGCCCATGAGCCTCAAAAAAATCTTCGTTATTCTGGACCAATATGTTCTCTCCTTTTGATAATTAGCTACAAAAAAATAAAACAACATTTCATATATATATAAATATCCGTAAATGTATATATAAATTTATAAATAATAAAACAACATTTCATATATATATAAATATCCGTAAATGTATATATAAATTTATAAATAATAAAACAACATTTCATATATATATAATACCTTCTTTCGGGTCCTCGGTAACCTCCAACCAAGCTTTGCATAGGCACATCTCCTCCTCTTTTTTCCACGGAATAGCCGTGGTTTTCATCCTCGGTTCGTCGGTGGGTTTGCGTCTGTGTCGTCTTTTTCTAGCTTCGACTACCGGTTGGGTTTCTTCGACGACTTCAACGTCCGGAGAATGTGGCGTCCTTGGTGGAGTGTCAATGACTCGTTGACGATCTAGAAAAAATATATGGCTTAAAAAAATATATAGATATATATATATATATATATCCGAAATATATATATATATATGTATAAAAAAATATATATATAAGTAAATAAAGAGTAAAAATATATAGATATATATATATATATATATATATATATATATATATATATATATATATATATCCGAAATATATATATATATATATATATATATATATGTATAAAAAAATATATATATAAGTAAATAAATAGTAAAAATGTTATACCAAAATGTCCACCCGGTGTGTTTTGCGGAGTAACTCCGGCGAAACCGTATCCCTCTTGTGACGCATTCCAAGGTGAGAAACCCGGCATTGGTTGATTTTGGACGTTCATTTGTTGAATATATTGAAACAATGCCGGGTTATTAAGCAAATTTGGATCATTTATATCCGGTTGATTTGGGACGTTTGGACGTGATCGATACCCATACGGGCTGCCAAAGTTATTTGGATTGGGATTTGGATACATATTTTTATAGAGTTGATGAACTGAGTTTTGGTATGAAATGGAAGGAAGTGTTTTTTTTTTTTTGTCGGTGAATGAAGTGTGAAGATGAAGAAGTGGGATTTGGATAGTATATATATTAGTATGAAATGGAAGGAAAAAAAAAAATAATAATAAAAACTGCCGTTCAACGGCTACAATTGCATGAAACAAAGCAAATACTCAAACTTTACAAGGCGATATATTTGAGTCGGCAGGAACCAAAACGCCTCGTCGGGGCAGTGTGTGTGGCGATAGGAGGGGCGATAAGGGGCGAACCAAGGCTTATCGCCCCCTTGGTTCGCTTCATACCGTTCAGTCTTGACAACAAAAGAAAAAATGGACTCAAATTACAACAAAGAAAAAAGTACAAAAAAGCTGCTAAAAAATAAAAAATATTAAATTTGAATTCTCGATACATTCAATACTAGCCAGCACGGAGTAATATAAGATTTAAGATCATTTGAGGACCAAACTTTTTTTACATACCAAGGGACTAATCTCCACCCTCCATCTTTATTTGATCTAATGGATGAGATTAATCCCAACAATTTAAAAACCCACTTTCATCCTTTTTTTTCAAATATTAATATCTTTCAAACCGTTAATCGTTAAGCGAAAAAAAATATGCCGTTACGACGAGCATTTAATTATCTTTCTATAGATAGGCAATTTGATATATTTTCGACAATTTTTTTTTTCTTCATTTTTTTACGTTTTTTTTCGTGGCCGAAAAAATCATATATGATATATCATATATGATATTACATATCATATATGATATATATGATATATCATATATGATATTACATATAATATCATATATGATATGTAATATCATATATGATATTATATGTAATATCATATATGATATATCATATATATCATATATGATATGTAATATCATATATGATATATCATATATGATTTTTTCGGCTACGAAAAAAAACGTGAAAAAAATGAATTTTTTTTTTTTGTCGAAAGTATATCAAAATGCCCGTCTATAGAAAGATAATTAAATGCTTGTCGCGATGGTGTAATTATTTTCGCTTAACGATTAACGGTTTAAGAGATATTTAAATTAT